>CABFVZ010004772.1:16672-42744 GCA_902151445.1 Timema monikensis | reverse complement strand
CAAAATTCCTGAAACACGTATTTATTTGTTTTACGTCAATAACCGAAATACAAAATTTTGTTTATGTAACTTTCAAAATGACGGAATTCATACATACTATCATACATATTATCATCCCCTATTTTGACCCCTTAGGGGTGGAATTTTCTAAAATCCTTTCTTAGTGGATGCCTACATAACAAAATGAATATGCAATCCGAATTTCATGCTTGTAGCCTTGATAGTTTGCGCTCGGCGATGATGAATCAGTCAGTCAGTCAGGACATGTTATTTTATAAGTATAGATAATGAACATACCACTCATAGAGCACTAGATGATCATATAGGCTAAGAGAAAAAGTGTGGATGTGGCCAAACTAATCAACTTTTTCAACATGCCAGAAGAAGCTAGTATTTTACATTGTTGCTGAGTATAGATTGGACAAAATTAATAATAATGATACAAAAACAAATGAAAAGTATGAATAAAATTAGTAACACAAGTTTTAAAGATACAACATTAGGGGGCCATTCAGGTATTATGTAAGCACCTGAGAGGGGTGGGGGTTCAAGCATTGATTATTTTTACTAAGGGGGGCTCAGAACAATGCTTATGTAAGAAAGAGAGAGAGAGAGATGGGCAAGAATGGAGGAGGGCGCCTGTAGCTTACTTTTTTTTTATAGTTTCAGTAGAGTGTAAATTAAAATGTATATATTCTTCTTAATTTAACTTTACCTGTATAATATAATAAATTCAAATTAATTGTACAAAAGTGTTTATTGTGAATTATTTTGCATAAAAAACCATAGTTATTCCTGTGATCAAATTATATAAGAAAAAGCTAATGAACGTTATATAAGAAAGAGGGTGGTGGCCTTTTTTTTTCACCCTTACAAGAGGAGTTTAGGTCGTCCAAAATGGCCAAAAATCAAATATGTGCTTATTTTGGGTGTGTGTAGTCCACTTTTTCAATTCAAAGTGAACTCGAATGGAATGAATGAAATATTCTAGAAGCCAAATCAAGGTTCGAATATTTTTTTTGTTGGTTGTTTTATGATTGAAAAAAATATATGTTGTTATATAGCTTTATTCACTTAAAATTACTAGAAAATGTTTTATTGCACAGTTGTTTGTAATATTTAGTTTAATTCTAATAAATCAATTTACCCACAACTTACAATTCAATTAATTTAGATTTTTTCCATATGAATATTGTTTAGTACTGTACATAACAGCTCAGAATGACAATAATTGATCATTATTGGGAAATATTTAAAATGGTCGAAACTGATATTGGTGTTGAAGTTTCGAAGATTCGCACACCCTACTAGTTCTTATGTAATACTTCATCACCTCCTTATTTAATATAAAAGTTTTTTTTAATATTGATTACAAATACAAAATAAAATCTTATAAAAATGTTGGTTTATTAGCGTATAAGCTATTTTAGCATTTAATGATTGTTTATACAAGTATTTTAATTCCCTAACATTTCCCTGTTTATAGCCATCATGAAAATGTAATACATTTTTTGCAATTCAGTCTGTCTTTTACTGGGATTAGAGCCTAATCCACTTTACCAATTAGGCTAAATCTTAGTAACAAAGGGTTTCTAAGAGGAATTTTTGGAACTATCTGTTAAACCCTTAAATAAAGGGTGAAAGGATTGATACTCTACTTAAGGGTAAGAAGAGAAAAATTGATTTTCTCCAAATCGACTAACAATTTTAATATATTTCAAATCTAGGTACGGTTTAATGTGATTAACAAAATGGCAACTCACATTTTCAATTGAAAATTACTTTGAGGATGTTTTTCATTTGCAGAAATGCCCAATTTTAATCACAATTTGCTGTTATTCTAGATGTGAAATAACTTATCGCTAAGTTAAACCAATATATTTTAAAAAACCTATACCTGAAATATATTTTTACAAAACTAACAGTTTTTGTGATTTTGGCATTAAAAAAGTAAATGGTACGGAACTCCGCACGGACTTTCTCGATCTATTGTTTGAAAATTGAGATATTTACTCAAAACTCATAATATATGTGAAACGAAATAATATACACTAGCAAACCCAAGCATAAATTGCACTATACTTATCTAAAAAAAAATTATTCCCGGTATTAAATTTTATAATTTTGTTTTTAAAGAATTAACGTCCTCATTTGTATGTTTGTACTGATAAAAAAGATCAATGTTGGGTCCACAAGGGTCAACACTTCGTATTAAAATTTCAACTTCCGGTTAAAATTTTCGATATTTTATTGAGTGTTGCAAATCTTCATGCCATCGCATTGCTATTAAATTCCTCATTTATAAATTTTGACCAATAAAGATTTAAATATTGACTATTGAGTCTAAAATTGATATAGATCATTGTTGTACAAATATTTCTTGTAAGAGGTTTAAGGAAAAACAACATAAACTTTTATAGATTTACTTGTATTTAATTACTCTATGGCATTGGAGAATTATTGCGTTAAAACTTAAGTAGTATCTCTTTACAACTAAAGCTCACAAAATTGTATTAATATATTTGCCAATATCTCAGAAACTGTTGGATTTATAAAAATATATTTCATATAAAAGTTTTTTATTTTTAATAGTACTACAATTTTTCATTGATAAGTTATTTAGTATCTCAAATAGTTGCGGAGATACGGAAGTTTCTGCTTCTGTAAAATACCCTAAAATTAAATTTCATTGTCAAATGAAAATAACCAGTTTATTTATAATCTTAATCAACACCTAGTCACTAATTTTAATCAAAATCGTTAGAGTCGATTTTGAGAGAATCTATTTTTCCTCTTTTCGCCTTTTATTAAACTATTAATTTTAAGTTTAAACAGACACACAGATAGACGTCATTGCAAAGACAACTTTTTAGGGTTTAGGGGGTCTTGAAATGTCTACATCCATCAACATTTCAGGTTAGATTTTCTTTTGCGGTCGCAATACTTTTACCTTTTATGTTCGAAAAGTTAAAATATATATATATATATATATTAGCTTGAAAATTATTGGTTTTATAAAAATATGCTTCTTATAAAATATTTTTACTATAAAAAGACCTACATATTTGTAACGATAAGTAATTTCATATTTCAAATAATTTGGGAGATATTATAAAAAAAAAGATAATTTACGAATCAAACCGGAGCCCTTAAAGTCATTTTGCCAAAATATTGTGGGAAGCCATTATGTTTGGAATATTTAGAAATGTTTAGAAATGATTAGAAATGAAATTTAATCAAAATCGCACGAGTAACTTCCTCCCAAGAGCTGGCGCAGCTTCATTTACAGTTTCTCCATCATTTTCTTTCTTGATAAAGCCGTTTTTAAAAAAGATCTTAACGATCTCAACTTTCACTTTGTCCCACGCTTGTTTACACATTATTGAGGCTTGAAGAACGTTAAGCGAAATTTTATGTGTAGACAAATCTTCAGCAAGAATTTTACTAACCAACAATAGTCTGTATAATTGTTTTAGGTTCTTAATTACTCTTTGGCCCATAGGTTGAATAAACGTCATATTTGGCGGAGGAAAAATAACCTTTACATTTTCCAAAAGGGAATTTCTATTATGAGCAGTGCAGTTGTCAATGAATTGAAGGATTATCCGTTGTTGTTTTTTTGTTTTTGTTTTTTTGCCAAACTGTTTGAAAAATGGCTTTTAAAAATCCCTTTTAAAATTGGACAAACATATAACCTGTTTTCAATGCTTTTTTTATTTGACTCGTATCAGACTGACTTAGATTTTACACTTTTGAAGCAACGTGGGTTAGCCGATTTTACCAATAATTAACAGCGGCAATTTTTCAAAACCATGCATATTTGATCCAACTAACAGTGTTGTTCGATCTTTACTAAGCTTTCACCCCCACTGACCGTTCACCTTTAAATGCAAGAATTATGTCAGGGGTACACTTGTAAAAAAATCCCGTCTCATCGACGTTAAAAAAAAAATTCGGTTCTATGTTCTGGATCATTTATTTCAAGTCACCCGCCTCGGTGGCGTAGTTGGCTAACGCGCTAGTCGCGTTGAGCTCGACCACCGAGGACGGGGAGATCAAGGGGGTGGTTTTTCCTAAATGGTTTTCCACTCTCCCTCCACGCAAATGCTGGTTCACTTCCTCTAATTTAACCTTCCCAATGCCCAATCCATTAGCGTAATTAGTACTTAAAGTGTATAACCCGAACGGGTAGTAAGACGCGGTGCTAAATAATAATAATAATAATAATTCAAGTCTTCCTTCCAATGCTCGACTGAGCGAACATCAACAGCACCACTTTCACCACATACAGCTTTGAAGAAAATTCCGTTTCGTTGTTTGAATACATCTAGCCAACTTGCACTCGCTTTGAATTCTGTTTTTTCCTAATCCAGATGCGAAATGTTCGGCCTTAGCTATAAGAAGAGGACCGCTCACTGCGCACTTGTTTGAACCAGTTCAGTACACAGTTGTGTACATATGGGTTTTTCGGTCTTCTTAATCTTTTCCTATCTTGTACACACTCATCTTTACTGCTAATTTTTTTTCAACAATTTTTAAAGTGTGTTAGGAATTCCGAAGGCCTTTGCAATCCTTGATTTCTTTTTAAGTCCCTTTTCCACTTTCTTTATCACCGCTACTTTTTGGGCCGAAGTTAATGATTTTATAGGACTGGCTTGGACATACACACACACACACACACACACACTATTGTACAGTATGTGCTAAACAAATCTAAAACCAAACAAAACAAAATAAACTCGCACGTCACAAGAATATCGCTACGACCAAATCACTAAGAACAGCGCACGTAACTGCTCGAGAGGTTCAACTTTGACTAACGGAGTTCAGAACTGAACGTGTAAACAAATATGTGTTGGGGCGGAGGAGAGGGAGGGGTGTGAAGAAGGGAACTAACGTCCCTTCCCCTCTTTCCAAAAATAGAACACGGCGCCGCAACTAGAAGACGGAAAACAATACTGCACAGTACATTACAACTTACGAAAAGTTCGAATTAACCAAAACAAAATTCTAACTATTCACTATTTTTTGGCAAGTGTTTTAATACAAAATTCACGGTACTGGGCGAAAAATTCTAATTAAAGTTGATTTCGAATTAAGGAAGTACTAATTAGTCAAGTTCTACTGTATTAGTTTACCTAAAGGGCGTGTGAAGTATACAGGATGATTCACTCGGGACTGAACACCTTTTTTCTTTTAATTAACTAATGAATAGAGAGTCACATTTGAACAATGTAAAACATACCTTGGGCCATGACAAGTAGAAATGTTTCATAGAAGATGTTGGAAGTACACATCGCCCACGCTCGTTTTATATTTCACATAGTAAGTGTTTAGTCCCGAGTGAATCAACCTGTATATTAGATTAAACATTTAGCCTAGCATAATAAGTTAAACGTACTTCATTCTCAATTTAAGTAATTTATTTTGTAACATGTAGGGCCTACTAAAGATAGAAGTTTTAACTAATGTAGTTATTTATCTAAAAATATATTTTGTTATACTTGAGGTAGTGTTTACCAATGAGGGAGGCGTAACTGAATGAAGGTTGAAAATCTCTTGGTCTCGTAAAATACTGTACTGGTGGTTAGCGGGAGACCGGGGTTAAAAACCACAGCCGGGTGTACTGAAGGTGTTTTTTCCTAAATGGTTACATACTCTCCCGCCACGAAAAGACGCGTAAATTATTTCTCATGTTTACTATTTTCATTCCTATCCAAATTATTGTAAATAAGCGAATAGCTTGGACATGTAGTAAGATACTATGCACTTAACAAATCCCCCCACCCCCTTTTTTCCCAAAATAGTTTAAAGAAAATCCATTTCTTGCACATAAAGATAAATTTTTACAAAATCTTTATGCTTTGTGTTCAAATTATTTTGGATACGAGGGGGAATTTACTAACGAAGACTTTAACGAGTGAAAAAGATACAAGCTTGGTTCTATTTGTTTTAATAAAATACTCGAATTTTGTTGATAAGCCTCTGAATAAAATAATCTCTCATTACTTGTAAATTATGGAAATCAGTATGGAAAACTCTGAAATAATGAAAGTAAGCAAACGTTGGCTTTACTAAGAATGGGACTATTATTTTTAAGTATTTAGCTATTTTGTATCGCGTTTATCTCCACTGACGGATTCGTTGGGTGGCATGGTTGAAACATCGCGCACATAATTTGGGTTTTCCCTTTCATTGTGGCAAATTGGCGGTTGGTGTTGTGTATGTTCTAGAATTAAGTCACTTTGTAATTCGTGTGCTGATTTAATTAGTTGTTTCGAAAGTTCACTTTAAATATCCTGGGCAATTACATATAATAAACAGTACGTAGCTTTACCAAATGCAAAATTTTACTTGTCTGTATTTTTTGTGACTAATTGATGAATTTTCGCTGTACAGACACCGACCAAGAGAATTTTTATGATTTATTTTTATAGTGATCTAGCCCACTATTATGCCAATCCAGGGTGTCAAATGATCGTTTGAAATTGGTAAGGATAAAAAATTATAGGTATTTAATCCAACTTTTTATACGCGTAGCTTTCCTTTTGAATATAATCATCTTTAGATCATTTAATTTTCTAATTACAAATAATGTAGTTTATGTTTTTGATTCATAAATAATACAAAACTACTAACAAACGATAGAATACCTATGACTATGACCCATTTTGGTCAGTACACTATTCAAGCAAAATATATATATTTTTTCCGATAAATATGTATTAAATATAGGAACGAAGATTTACCATTTATATGTATTTTATTGGCTATTTATAATGTAAATTTGTTCAATAGATTAATACTTACGTATTTTTAGCACCGCGTCTTACTACCTGCCCGGGTTATACGCATATGAATAAATTACGCTAATATGTTAGGAATGATTAAGATTGAATTTAGAGGAAGCGTACCCGGATTTACGTGGTGGGAGATTAGGGAACAATTTAAGAAAAAAAAAACATCTTCAGGACACCAGACTGGGATTTTAACCCTAATATTCTCGCCATCGGCAGGCCATTTTATTGCGAGAGTGAAATTTCGGACAATGCAGCCACCGAACCGGCTTAGATTCATATTTTAACTTACTGTAAAAAAAATAAAAATTGGCATCGCGTCCTACTACCTGTTCGGGACCTATGTACTAATTACACTAATGGTTTAGGAATTAGGGAAGTTGTAATTGAGATGAAGTGCACCCGCACTTGCTTGGAAGTATGGTGGAAAACCATTTAGGGAAAAAACCTAAGTGCACCTGGCTGGGATCGAACCCCGATCTACCCGTCTTCGACAGTCTAGCCCAACATGAAAGTAGCGCATTAGACCACGTGGCTACCGAAGTGGGTGTAAATGAAATTATGTTGGGGATACTTTTTCTGTATATCATTCGCTATGTGAAAAACGATTGACTAAAAAAAACACCTCTTACTCACTAAAACTAATAATAATTTACATTTTCAAAATGGGGAAGTAAAATAAATAATCTTAGCTAAATAAACAATTTAAATCATACCACTAAAACCAGGATCCCAAATGCACAGCTATTTAACATATTATTTTTGTGCACAGTGTTTGTATTACTCTTAATTGATCACATTACCATTGTATAATAAATAACTACCGTGGGTAATTTATCAACAAAACATTTAAATGAGAGAAAATTTAAATGTGTTGAGTTGTAATCCATCAAAAGGTTAACTACAAGCTGGTTCCAAGCAGGGAGCTATTGTTACCCTACACTCTACAAGAAGGGAGGATGGGGGTGCGGGCGACTGCCGCCAGCCAACTGTGATCCGTGGGAGCCCCTTTGCCCACCCTACTGCTCTTTCTTCTTTCCTGTCGCCTGTCTCGCGAGAAGGGGCAGTAGCCTATGCTTCTTATAGACTATCGATTATATCGTTTGTGTTTTGTTACGCTGGCTGAATATATTTCGTAGAGAAAGGTAGGGGGGGGGGGGAACCATTTAGAAGAAAAAAAAACGGTATACCCGGCTGGGATTCGAAGCCTACCTCGCCGTCGGCGAAAAACTGGACCCCACCACCACCACCACCATTACTTCTCGCATGACACCTAACTTAAGTAGGTAAGGCTGGGTTTATATTCCATTCATTCATAACTAATAGCGATAAGTGTGCAAAAAGTTGAAATACGTTATTTTCAATGCTAGCGTTTATAATCGATAAATAATGAATAGTGAACAATGCATAAAGATGATTTAACTTTAACTTGTTATGCATGGAATGTAGTTATAATTATTGAACTTGAGATGCATCACCCAATGAGAATGCGAGGAGAGAATATAGCCAATTAAATGCCAGTATACAAATATACGAAAATAATTAGATTCTGTATTCACATTTGTGATTGAAATGCCTTGTGGTAGCCATGCTTGTTAGTTATTCACGAATGTTCTTTGTTTTAGCGTCAATTACTATGATTGTCGTCTGTATGATTGAAAAAAAAAAGGGAGAATTATTACATTTTCAGTCTGTTACTGAGAAGTAGGTCTGCTATAATATTTGTGAAAATAATAAAATCGCAACCAAATATAAATGGTACAACCATAACTTAAACTTAGTTAAATTCATTTTTCAAAAGATAGTCTACATTTTAATTAACGCTGTTTTTCGAATGAACACTTTATTGAAGTATTTCTAGAGACATTATCTAATAGAAAATAGAGAAGAGGCCATTTTCTATTAATAAAAGACAACCGATATAAATATCAATACAAACAGATGTATTTTTCTTATGACATGTGCATTGTACCCTTTAAATTATTTAATATAAGTTATGCATGAATATAAACCCAACCTAATACAGCTTGAACCAGACATCGTGGTGCGGTTTTCAATGTTATATTTTCTTTTTAAAAAAAGCCAGGGTGGAATTGAGACCAATAAAACAGTTTTACCATTTAATTTTGTTTCAAAATACAGTTAAAACCAATGAAACAGTTTTACCGTTCAATTTTGTTTAAAAATACAGTGGCATTGAAACCAATGAAACCATTTTACCCTTCAGTTTTGTTTTAAAAATACAGTGGCATTGAGACCAATAAAACAGTTTTACCGTTTAATTTTGTTTAAAAATACAGTGGCATTGAAACCAATGAAACTGTTTTACCGTTTAATTTTGTTTCAAAATACAGTGGCATTGAAACCAATGAAACAGTTTTACCGTTTAATTTTGTTTAAAAATACAGTGGCATTGAGACCAATAAAACAGTTTTACCGTTTAATTTTGTTTAAAAATACAGTGGCATTGAAACCAATGAAACCATTTTACCATTCAGTTTTGTTTAAAAATACAGTGGCATTGAGACCAATAAAACTGTTTAAGAAGTTTTTTAATTGAAAACTATTTATTTTGAATAAAAAACTAATAAACTGATCCCATTTTCTCTTTTGTCAGGCAAAGAACGCAGAAAACGGCACTTTGGTCAGTTGTCTGGTTCGATCCTAATCTTTTATCTTATTTCACGGCTTGAACGTATTTTTACCTTGGGTACTTGGTGTAGCTATCGGAGGCAGGAACTTGAATGAAATGTTTCGGTCTGCAAGCTTCATTAGTCGGTTATTAAATGTTGGGTTTCCTTATTTGTACAAAGTAGAGACATATTTCTTCCTGTGTTTGCTCTCCCTTTGTCGGTGGGCCGGACTCTCCATGTAACTCCCCATCATGTCAACAAAGGTAATGACCATATCTGGTGACCATCCGCTTGTCTCTATTTGTAAATCTTCGAAGAAACAAGTCTATTATTAGCGGTGGGCTGGACTCGACCATAGACCACAGTGTTAGACATACTAAATTACACTCTATCGGGGAGCTGTTAATCAGGTCGGCGTGGTTGTATCCCTTGGAAACTGTGACCACACGCAGCGGGACTTCTGAGGGTCTCTTGTTGGATGACATTGCTCAGAGAAGATACTCAAGAGGGACAAAACATACCTCAACAATTATCGGATTTTAGTGAAAGCAAACAAACCGGATTTCCCAATTACATGTTTTTAGACGCTTCATGGATTCGAGTATAAGACTGCTAGATGAATTGGCAGACACGCTATAATTCCTAGAAACCGTTTATAGGTTCTCTGATATTTAAAATGTTCAAAACTAGCAATTGGCGTACTGTGGGGTGACTTGGATACCCTTTGCTTTGTCTATTATTTTGATAATTCATTCAATTACTTGTAGGGATTTTAATATTGTTTTTGCGGGGGGGTCATTTTGATATATGTTTGTTTACATTAGGATAAATGGTCATTTGGAGAAAGGATTCATTTTTATGCAAATCAAAATTTAATATCATCTCAGAAAATTACTGAAAAAGTTTATACTTAGAACTTTTGAATTTGCAAATTTGCAAATGATAATATCAACAGATCTCGAATATATGTCAAGGGTGGTACAAAATAAATCAAATATTTCTCCAGTAGCAGCATAAAGTTTATTTTTCTGCACATGCTAATTTCAACAGATCTCGAATATATGTCAAGGGTGTCCTGGAATTTTGTCAAAACTTTTTAAAGAAAAAGAAAATTGTTTGACAAAATTCCAGGACACCCTTGACAGATATTCGAGATCTGTTGATATTAGCATTTGCATAAAACTACGCTCAATGTTGCTACTGTAAAAATATTTTATTTATTTTGGCTAAAAAAATGTAGTGCTATAAAAACTGTAAAATTACTCGCGCTCCCTTCTGCCGCACCTTAATAGTAATTCTGAATTATATGATGAAATAGTGGTTATCTGTGACTGCCTTGGCTCAAAATATAATTTAATTGTTCAACTAATTTCAAAAGAATGTTTATGTTTTTAGCATAGGTTGAGTTTGACACTCCGAAATAAGAAATCATAATTAGGCTAAATTAAAGCGAAACTATAAATCTCTTAGGCCTATATTCTTTTTTTATATCCTTATATTTGAATATAAGTTTAGGTACTAAGTGTGATAACTGGGACATATCTATTACCACATACTTAGGCCCATTATTTCCCAAGCTGTTCTAGTTTCTACACTAAATAAAATATATGAAAAAGATAATAATATAAAGAAGAACTTGCTTAGTGAATTTAGGGCTACTGGTTTGGTCTCATTTGATCCAGATAAAATAATTTCCAAAGTTCCTGGCAACGCTTGTGACAATGCAATAGTAAATGATGGTTTGATTGAATATTTAAAGAGTAGGCCTACAAGGTAAAATAAACCAAAAGAAAAGGAGGAAGATGGTGGTTGTTCCTGGAAAGAGAATAGCTGCTCACAGAAATGAAAAAAGTGATACAGATGTACATTCTACTATTTCATCTGACGACTCTGAAATTGAAAATAATGTATAATGATTGCAGTTGAGGTACAAGTTGTATTTCTGCAGCCTAATCTTGAACACATCAATATTGGAAATTTTATACTTGTTAAAGTTTTATTTGGGAAACGCAGGTCGGTAAATTTTCAGTATGCTGCCATAATTCGGTATAAAATTGGTGACAAATAATTTAAAGTAATGGGAATTAAATCCAGTGAAAATACAAAAATAGTTTTTAAATGTGTGGAAAAAGATATCTTCACTGTTGAAATCTGTGATATTTTGGCAATTTTACCTGAACCAGTCGTGGAGAAATCTTGGAACCGGTTCCGCTATCGTTTTGAATGAGAAGTTGATGTAAAAGAATGTTAGTTACTGCTGCATGGTAAACATTACATCCTTCGTATGGGAATAGTATTGTTTTTAAAACCTGTTCAAGTTACATTAACTTACTTAAATTTATTCAATAAATGTATTTGCACTAGACATTGATGATAAAAATTAAAAATGTACTACCACTTTTTTGTAAGAAATATAGTTAAATATGAGCAGTAAATATTATAATAATAATATTGTATTCAAACAAAATAAAACTTTGATGTGTGAAACTCTATAATGATCAAAGTCACCCAAGGATTAGTTGAATTAAAATTGCTGTGTATTAAAAACCAACGAGTGGATTTCAAAATGGGATGAGATTGACACTTTGGGCCTTAAGTGCCTTTAGTTTTTAAGCAATACCAAGTGGTGTATCAAAGTGAGCCCATCCGATGGGGTGACTTTGATATACAGTTTATTATTTTTTTCTGGCCTGCTTGTCAAACATTTGATAAAATTGATACTGAATATTTTGTATGTTAACGTGGCACAATTAATAATCAATTTTTATTTATTTTAACTTTGTCTTCAAAATAACTACACTAGTGTAATTTTTTTTATCAAAGTCACCCCACTCTACGGTATAACCCGAATGGGTAGTAAACGCGGTACTAAAAGAACCTAGCAGTTATATATAATCATTAGTATACATCACCAAATTTGAGTGAAGAATGACCCTGGGCACGGGACGACTCCTGGATAGCTCACTGGTAAGAGCATTGGCGTACAAAGCCTAAGCTCCCGGGTTTGATTCCCGTGTCCATGTATCATTTTTCAATTTAAAAACTATTATATTCAGATGCGGTTATGACCGTAATCATAAAAATACCTTCCATCACCAAAGCTGCTGCCATTCTGTTTAGTACTCATGTAGGTGCTAAGTGAAAATATCGTCTCCCTTATGGCAAAATACTTATGTGATGTTTCCAGAAAACTATATTTAAAGTTCCAATTTTTAATCCCTCTCAGTTGTACAAATTAAGTTTAGATCAAAATTTAAGCTATTTAAAATTAAAAAAATAATTCGTGCTTTTGCTATAGGATAAAATATCAACTAACAACATGCATAATGCATTTTTAAAAAGCCAAAATTGTTCATACGTGGTATTGACAAAAGGGTGACGATAGTACTTCGTGACGAATCTCTCCCCTTAAAAGTAATTCGCGACTCAAAAAGTTTGGGAATCGCTGGACTAAGGTGTCAATCCCATATTAAACTGGCCTGCTGATGACGGGTAAATTGTGGTTCAAATTTCGGTCAGGCCAACTGAGGGTGATTTTTCCTCAATGGTTTTCCGCTATTTTTCCACACAAATTCGTATAAATTACCTATGAAAAATGTCCTTACCCCATTAGCGTAATTATCATGTATGTGTATAATCTGAACAGGTAGTAAGACGCAGTGATAAAAAATATACTTTCACCTAGGCTCTCCATACGTCAGGTAATGTAACCGCAGCGGTCACGTTTGATATATATTAATATTATTATCTATTTGCCCTATTTTTTTATTACCACGTCTTACTACCCGTTCGTGTTATACCCTTATTTACTAATTCCGCTGATGGTTTTAGGGATTAGGAAGGGTATATTTAGAGGAAGTGTACCCGCATTTGCGTGGAGGGAGATTGGAAAACCATTTAGGAAAAACCGCTCGCATCACACCTAATTGAGATTCGAACCTCAATCTCCCCGTCATCAGCGGTCTAGTCTAACATGAGAGTAGCGCGTTAGACCATGCGGCCACCGAAGCAGGGCGTTACAATAATAAAACGGTGAAATTGTATCAATTATTTTGTCCGCAAATAAAACAATACTTATATTTTCTAAAAAGATCTTACTATTAAATTTTCCCTGTACTAACAGTTTCACATGTGACTTACGGAGGGCGGGAATGTGTGCCTCCTGGGTGTGTATTATTGAGTGCATTTTGAACATCTCGTATGGTTTTCCAAGCAGTGGTGGTTCGTGTATAGGCACTGCAGAACTGCAGCACCCCCTATTTCCACTTGATATTATCGATAACATTTAATATAATGAGTCCTTTTTTCTTTAATTCTTTCTTTATTTTTGTAGTACAATATATATATTCCTTAAGCTTAATGTCAGTACTTCAGTAGCCATCCCCCAGTTTATGAAAAAGATACAAAAATCTTTGTATGGAACTGGGCGCTTCACAGTGCCAGTGGTGTGGTGTTTGGCTATTGTGCGCATGCGCACATAGAAGGGGGTGGGGAGGAAGGAGGGACTGCCAGGTAGAGAGGGCACTGTTGCTTTCACAGTGCCGGCTCTGGCGTGATGGTGGAAGGAAGTTTTTTCTTACTCAGCGTGTGTTGTGCTTAAAAACCGTGTACCATATTTTTGAATGTGATAAATTCATTTTTAAATGAATAGATCAAGTTTGATCTGTAACAATTTAAGTTTAAGTAAGTAAAAAGTTTGGTTATTTTTGCTAGGATTGTATCAAGTTCCTGAATAAATTTTCTTTGTATACATGTTTTTTTCCCCCCTTTTACCCGATTTTAAAACAAAGGCTAAAAAATTTCTGGGGCAGCATCCCACTAATTTAAGCTACGAACCGCCACTGTTTACAAGCAAAGTTAAATGGGAAAACCTTAGGAGATAGCTTTGAAATTACTCAAGAATACATCCCCTGGCACTACACAAAGAAAAGCCGCAGTTTTAGGAAAGCTATCACGCTTGTTTTGCTTTGAAGAGTTGATCCTATTTGTAAGGAATACAGAACTAATACACCACAGTCTTTGGCGACATTCTAGTCACACACAGGAGACAGGATTTAACGCAGGACTACCCCTGGATGGGACAGGGCTAGACCCCCAAACGAGACCTAGGGACCACAAAGGGGACGGAACCACCAATTTCAGTTTATGTTAATACAGTATTACAATTCCTATCATTATCATCTTTAACAATAGTCATCGGTTTCTGTGGCCGCGCGGTCTAACGCACTACTTTCGCAGTAGACCTTATTAATGATGACAGGGAGTTCGAGGTTCGAATCTCGGCTGGGTATACTGAGTGGTTTTTTTGTGTTTTTTCAAAATGGGTTTCCACTTTACCTCCTTCCTATAAATATAACTTTATTAATCCTTAAAACTATTAGTATAATTAGTATATAAGCGCATATCCCAAACTGGTAGTAAGGCGCGGTGCTAAAAAAAACCAACGCAAGTCTACATAATCAATTATAGACAAGTGTGTTGATAAAACTAACTACGGGTATTTACCTCAACTCTTATCAAATATTGCATAGTAGCGGAAATAAAATTAAAGAGAGCATACATTTGCATTTACCCCTGAAATTTAATTCATTTAACTATAACAATTTATTACAGTAATCTTTCACTCATCTGAGTTAATGAGTTTGATTTTAATTGATATTCAAACAAACACGGATACTCTAATTTATTAATAAATGTAATCTCATTAAATCAAAAGCAATAGGTTTTGATGAAATACTAATTTTTTTTTATAACAAGTGATAGGGGTAGGTTTTCTCAACTCATTAATGACTGGACAGTTCCCCTCTAAATGGAAGTTCGCTCAAGTAAAACCGTTTCCCTTAAAAGTCACGGCCTGAATGGATTGATGGGTACCGACCACTTGGTATATTACGGTCTCTTTCCTAGACTTTGAAGCTCATTTTGAAGCTCACTGTGAAGAGAAAGATTTACAAACATGTGAACGATAACCACCACCTTCTCTCTTAATGCCAATCCGACTTCCGACCCGCCTAGAGCACATCCACTGCTCTCATTAAGATAACTCATGATAATGTACGGCTTGCAATGGAAGCCACGTGTTACCACACTTGATAAATGGTACGATGCCCCGCACTTACTTTCTCTCCCGCTTTTATCTTAAAATAGACATTTACTAAAAAAACTCATAAGATTTGTGAAACGAAATAGTAGCTCTATACATTATTGAAACATTACACCAAAGATGATCGATTAAATAATATACACTGTTACTCTATGGCATTAGGCACTAGGAACATTGTTACAGAACAATTTAGAAAAGAGAAACATCTTTGTCCACCAAAGAGCATAAGAATCAAATTTATTTTCAAAGACCTTAATAAAAAAAATTAGGCTACATACTTACTTATAGCTCAGAAATGATTTGTTTTATAGAAATATATTTCAAATAAAATATTTGTATCTTTAATAGCACTACAATTTACAATGTTAAATTATTTCTTATCACAAATAGTTGCGAAGAAATTATGAAAATTGGAAAATTTCCTCCATCTAAAATAAAGTACCCTTAAAGCAATTTTCATGAGAAAATGAGAGTTGTCATCTTGTTTATAATTATGAACAATGTCCAGATATAAAATTTAATCAAAATCGTTAAAGCGAATTTGGAGAAAATATGTTTTCTATTTTTGCCATTCAGTAAACTACCCTTAAATTTAGGGTGGGATATATAATTAAAATCACACATCAGGGGGACTATATGAAAACCCTAGATACCAAGTTTTAGCCCAATCGGTAAAATAGTTTCGGCTGTAGCCCGAGTTACACACAGACGGACAGCATTGCGAAAAACCACTATTTGGTTTCAGGGGGTCATGAAACGTCGACATTTTTTTTATAAAAATCTTGAGTTCAATTTTTTTGATGATCACAATACTTCTTTATCCAAGGCGTTGAGATAAAGTAAAAGACTTACTTGTTACTTCGTTTTTTCATCTACGCGTGTTCGTTAGAGTGTGCTCTTACCTTATCTCCCCATCATCGGCAGTCTAGTCTACTGCGAGAGTAGTGCGTTAGACCATGCTGCCATCGAAGCGGGTAACTTTATAATTAATAGCCTAAATAAAATAAAACATACCTCTAGTATGCCAAGTTTTAGTGACTTCCAATGAATGGTGGTGGTATAGTTATAAAAACTAGGATGTAAGTAATCATGTTGCGAGCCACGTCAACAGGGATATTTGTATTTCACTTGTTTGTTTATTGAATGCAGACGACTTCTTCGGTATAGTTTGACCGCGTCTCGCGTACTTTCAAATGTCTTAACCTCTTGGTACACTTTAGATTAAATAAGCTTCTTATGACAGTTAGTGTAGCTAATCAACCATAAATGCTTGGGTTTCATTTTAATGGACAGTTTTTTTTAATCTTTTTTAAACAGTACAAATCAAATTTTTGTCATTCGATCACGTTGTTACCTACACTACGATAATCCTGTTCACACACTAGTTTATTTACATTAAGTGAATGTTACGTAAAAGTTAATGTTGGGATCACGATCAACTTAATGTTCACGTAACGTTATGTAACGTAACGTTCACTTAACTTTAATAAACTAGTGTGTTGTTCAAGATTCACGTAACAAGTAACCACTTCCCAGGTAAAACTAGTACCAGCGATCGCTTGTTGGCAAAAATAAGTTCGCCTAGGCTGAACTAGTACAACCTAGGTACTGCCAGTATGAGATAGGTTTTGCCTACGTCAAATTTGTTTAACTGGTTTATTTACTTTTTTTTGTAGGAGAGGGGGGTATTAAAGTGGCAACAATGTGTCTTACAAGTGAACAGGTTTATTAAAAATTAAGCATTTGAAGTGTTTTAAAAAAATCAATGCTTAAAGATAAAAATAGTTCGTGAAAAGCATTTTGTCTATAGTAATGTATTATTATTATTATTATTATTATCGCGTCTTACTACCCTTTCGGGTTATACGCACTTACGCTAATGTGTAAATGGTAGGGTGATAGTGAGATGAAATGAAGGACCTACAGTGTAACGTGGAATCCGAACCACGGTGGAGGCCTGGCATTCCCCACATTCACAAGATGTCTTGTCAGAGGTGAAGGAAGGGTTTGGTAATCAGATAAATCTGTGCCGGGACCGAGGATTGAACCCCGGCCGCCAGCACAGAAGTCTGACACCTTACCCCTAGACCACCAGGTCACCTAGTAATGTATTCGTTGCTAAGTTTTCCCACCGCATTCCCTATAGGGAAAAGGAGTATTGTGATAAGCAAGCATGTGTGGGCATTACAATATGTACGTACTCGTATAGTATTTATTTATTTTCGTGCATCACTTCTTAAGATAGACTAGGAAAGTGGAGGACATGGGAATGAAGTTTGTGAGGAACATGTTAGTTGCCATAAGGAGAATAAGATTAGGAATGAAGTTATCAATGAAAGGGTGGGGCTACAGGGAATACATATAGTAGAGGAAACAAGACTGAGTTGGTATGGGGATGTAATGAGGATGGAAAAGGGGATAGTACCAAAGATGATGGAGGTGAAGTATGTAAGGAAAGGACCGCAAGGAAAACAAAGAGGAGGAGCAGATAACATAAAGTGTGCAAGTGAGAGAAGAAGAATGTAAGTGATTATTTTTATAGGAGAAAGAATGGTGGAAGTATAAAGGCAGATGGAGGCATTTTAGTAAAATGACCCAGCCACAGGTTAGAAACTGTTGATGATGTCTTACTACCCATTCAGATTAACTACATATTTACATTATATACTATGAATGAGTGAGGTAATATTTAGAGGATATGTACCCACTTTGGCGTGGATTGAGAAACCATTTAGGGAAAAACACCCTAATATACCTGTTGATTCTCGATGCGGGTGATCTATTTTTACACCAAATGAGCTATCCACTACTTCAAAGTACCTGGGTATCTCAATCGGCAAAGTGACAAATATCAATCACTCTAGTAGCCAAGACAAATTCTATAAGTACTACATTATTTAGCTAAAAATTTGAATTTATTTGAATGACTCTAACGATGTTTTCTTATTTTTCTTAGTGGCTATGTGGGGAAGCATACATAATAAAATAACACTGTATAGGCTTACATGTTTTTCTAATGGATATAGATTTAAGGCTATTTTACTTGTGATTAGGTTTTGAAACTTATAAATTTATTAAAAATTACTTAAAAAAATTTGTTTATTATATCTGAAGAGTGTTTAGTATGATTAACCAAATAATACTTTTTTTCCCCGGATAAAGTTTATTTAAGGGTTGTTTACTGATAAGCAATTTTTAAATATTTTGTTGTAAACTATAATATACTATATTCTATTCCCGGGTTCAGGTGTCATTTTTCAATTTGCATTTAGATGCGGCTATAGCCGTACTCGACAAATTAAGTACCATTGCTATTTAATCAATTTTAATATATTGAAAAGTTTATGTATTTGTGTCGTACAGTTTATTTTCTATTAAAAATTATGATTGATTTGGCCTTGTTTAAAAATGCTGTTAAACATCCTTGGGGAGCATTGAAAGGTAGTTTTGTTTTCAACTCAAATCTAACTGTGTGCCCATGACCAGCACAACACTTTTTCCTATTTTCCTCTTAATGGAAGATAATTCCATCACTGGCTTTGTTTCAGCCAGCTGAAGATTTTTTTATTATTTTTAAACCTTTCATAATCTTGACCAACCTTAAACATTTTTAAGTTGAGCTTTCAAATTAAAGGAGTACCAGTAGAATTTTGAATCGTTTCCTCCAATTAACGTCAGTATTGTGACTTCTGAAGAAAATAAATGTCCTCCTACGTGATGGTCGGGAAAATGATTTTTTTTTCCCCTCTTCTTCAATTGCTTGTCTTGACAACTTAACCCTTTCTTTTGACTTTCTAATTTCTAGTTCATAGTTTTTACCGGTCACTGCGGTATTTTTTAAACAAGTTTTTGGCTGGACTTTACCTGGGATGTGTCAAGAGTTTAATGATTTATGGGAAAACTCACTGAAGGTTTTAGCGGGGTGGAAAAGGTATTTTTTACCATGACAAATTGATCCATGCGGTGCGAACTATTTGGCTTATATCCCATTATGTATTGAAATACTTTTGATTATTATGTCTCCTTAGAGGGTATACATTTAAAATACTTTGAATTTAAAGGATGATTTTAATGATGGAAATATCCTTCGAATACAAGCTGTACAAGTGTCTTCTATAGTAACAATGAAAATAGGTTGTTAGTATTGGTGGTCACGTGGACTAAATGTTAGGTTCATCTGATTTTGTTTACTAGTGACTGGGGTGGTCGGGGATCAAATTACGGCTAGGTGTATTGGGGGTGGCTTTTCATAGATGGTTTACTATTCTCATTTCATGCAAATGTGGGTATGTTTTCTATAAATCCTACTTCCCTCGTCCATACCCCATTTGCATAGTTAACATGTATTTAATAACCGTGGCAGCAAGTAAGACGCAGTGGGGAAAAAAAAGTAAATAAACCGAAAGTATTTGGTATTTTTTTATTTTTTAGACTGATAAAAAGATTAGTGGACCTGTGGAAAAAACACAATATAATTTTTACTATTAGGATCAATATTTTTCCTAAGCACCGCGTCTTACTAAACGTTCGGGTTATACGTCTATGTACTAGTTACACTAATGGGTTAAGGATTAGGAAGGCTTAATTTAGAAGAAATGCACCCGAAGCGTGGGGTGGAGAGTGGGAAACTATTTAGACACAATATGACCGCTATTACACCGGGCCTGATGTTTAAATATGCTTAACAATAACAATTTTGAAGCATATAGTGTAGAAAGGGATTTAAGATGTCACTTACAAATGAATTAGGGATGCCCATTCATTTGGGGACCTTTAGAGATCCACATAATTCAAGGAATTGCTATTATGTCTAGGTCAAGTGTCAATATTGACGTAAATAAACGCGAATAGCCTGTATAGGCAACGTAAAATATATGTAACTAACAAATATATGTATATGTAACATGTAATGAACAAAATCAACATTTCCGGACATAAGAACAGTGCAGTGCACTTAAGTGCAGATTTGCCACACCTGCAGCGTCCAGTGCACGCTTTCTTACAAGCCACAGTGGATCAATTCATGGCACGAATCTGATGCTTCAGGGATAATGGTCCAAAGAGGCTTACGCCCAGAGTTATCCTTTGTCCAGCCCCAGTCAAAGGGCTCTGGCAGATCTGTATCCATGACCAATGACTTGTTTCCAACAGTTGGCCTGATAGCATGCACGCTTGATGTGCAGCTTAAGTGCTGCCTGGGTTGGAGGAATGTTTTCTATTGCTCTAGACTTTTGTGAAAGGAGCTGCTTCCTGGCAACATTAACCTCCATGATCTCACTGGTTTGGTCATACATCAGCACAACAAATCGTTCCAGCAATAACATAGTCTCCTGACTGATCACACTTGGCATGGATGGGAGTTAGTGGAAATCATTATTCACCTCTGGAAAATACTTCCAAGTATCTCATGCAGTCTTCTTTCCTCTACATGTGAATGTGGAAACAGTATCGCACCGGGTGGAAGCGTGAAAGACTGGCAGAGTACGAAACTGAGTCGGGGTCATTGTGGCAACAATTTCCTGAAAACTATATACCGAAAGTTTGAACCGACACCAAAGGCAATCCACAACTCATCTGAAGCTAATTTAATTAATAAATCCAAAGCCATCACTACTGCATCAGTGTCAACGGTACATATGTTCGCATTAAACCCCTTTTGCACAGCATCTGCCAAATGCAAAAATATACGAGTATCTGCCTCCTCTTGCGAACATGGGACTAGGTGAGCTAAGTATGACTTAGCAGGAAAGCAAAGGTCTCCACTTACATATGCTGAATAAAGTTCCTTACCCTCTGCTAAAACCCATGGAATCACTGTCATGATAACAGGCTATCGTAAGTTCTGGTCCAATAGACTTCTCAAAAGTCATGAGTTTCTCTCTTCCCTGTAAATGTGCTCTCAGATCAGGAATCACATAAAGCAATCTGTTCTTCAGTCTGGTTGTGTGAATACGTTTCTCGACAAAGAGGCTTAGCATCTCCAGTCTCACCTTGTACATACGAGCGATATCTACTAGTTTGGAGACAGGAGCGATCATCACTATTCATGTATTCTAAGCATGCTGCTAGCTCAGCAAGGGCTATACCATTAAGGCAATAATCATTTCAGTCATTGCCTTTGGGTGTATCCGGGCTGGATCTGTAGTACAGTGAACTCAGACAGTATAGATGGTGCTTCGCCTCAATAGCCATCATATCTTCTGCTGCAAGCTTGGCCAACAAAGCGGTGTCCTCCAGTCCAAGGCCACACCTACACACAATTGCGTCCATCTTGTACGTTTATGCTTCATATAGGTCTTAAGGGCCAGCAGGACCATTGCATAAAAAGCAAGGAGGCCATGAGGACTCTGAATGGCTGGGAGCAGATCGCGTGTGTACATTAGATACTCTTGGTTGGCATGGTTGTTTTGTAGTAAATTCCCTATGACTTTGCTCCTCAAACGCCTTTTGGTTAAACTTCAGCCGGCATTTCATTAACCACTGAGTCTTGTGTTCCTTAAGAGTGAATTCTGTGCCATCCCCGTCATCCAATCGTTCCAGGTTCAGACCCATTGGCTTATGATGAAGGGTCTGGAACCGGAGAAGGGTCTTTCGCCAAATATGTGTAGCCACTACCAACGGGCTGTATGGTTGATCTGAGTGGACACATTAATGAGTCATCTGATACTAAGTGGCAAAGGACACACATTTCCCAATTAGTTCTTGGGGATGGTTTGGATCGCTTGGATGTAGAGGGTTGGGTAGGGTCCACCAGAATGTATTGCTTCACGTTAGTGAGTAAACCAGAACCCTATAATTAATACAGGAGAGGGAATTCTGGATCACAAAAACAAACATAGCCACCCTATACCTTACAGCATTGTGCATATTATACAACATACAAAAATAAAATAAATTTATCTAAAGATTCTGAAATTCGCAATAATTCGCTAAAGTCTATAAATTCACAAATAAACACTATCTTAATACATTTAAAGTGTCACCAAATGAACGGGCATCCCTAAATTATTTGTAGATTACACCTTAAATTCCTTTCTACACTATATGCTTCATAAGTTAAGCATATTTAAACATTAGGCCCGGTGGAGTGGAGGCCATATTGGATTTGACCTCTCACCGTCCTCAGAGGTTAAATCTGACTTCCCTCCTCATATAAATACAATCACTATGGTAGACATGTCTTACTTTTATCATAAAATTCACAATCGGTCTAGTCAGCAGCTCTACTATTACGGTTATAGCCGCATATAAATATCATATTCTTTAAATTTGAAAAAATGACACCTGGACACGGAAATTGAACCTGGGACCTTTGGCTTAGTACATCAATGCTCTTAACCACTGAGCTATCCAGGAGTCGTTTATAACTAGCTATAACCGTAATTAACAAATATAATAGCTTGGCTCTTTAATCCATCATGGCATGCGCATTCTTTAGCTTTTTTGTATTTTTTTGAAAGGCTTTGTCACCAAACTTTCAAGGTTTTGATTACTTCCTTTTCAAACGGATTGCTTAGAAAATATCAAACAAAACTTACAGAAGGCTCCATTTTCCTTTTTGGAAAAATAAGGAGCCAAGGAAACAATTCCATCCACCTTTGTTGAAAACTTAAGTGTCTTGGATCTTTGGGGTCAACAGCAAAAACATAGTCTTTAGGGGGGGATCCAAGGAGATCCAAGCAATTTTTATCTATGGAAATTGATCATAGGTTTATTCAAATAATCTCATATATCATTATCACTCCACATTGACAATGAATCCTCTTCATATTTAGGTGAAAAACTGTCACTATTTATATAATTGTTGCAATTAAGAGCGTGGCCAATAATAGTATCTAATTTTTTAGAAGTGGAGGTCACTAACTACATTTATTGCAGTGAAAGTGTGATGAGAAATACACTAAAGATAAGAAACTACAGATATGCAATCATTGGGATCAGTAATTTTGTCACTCAGCAGGGCACTAGTGCTGGGTGCAGTTGGAACACAAATGCTCAAACCAGGAAAACTAGAGTTTATTTTCAATATAAACATGTGAGAAGTGTTCATTGTTATCAGGAACACTTTCTTTTTATTCGAGACGAATTGAAAGAATGATGTTTGTTCCAAAGAAAGTTTCATTGCTGTTATTATCTTGAAATGAATGCTCTCCTATGCTGAAAAAAAAAATCAACTAAGTTTATTATTGACATATGGATTAAATTTACCACTAAATTATTACCAAACAATCTCATAAAAGGCTAAATTATTATGAATATAATTGTTATTAAGTAATTATTATAATAATCATCATTAGAAATCATAACCAGTTTACTTGCACTTGGATATTATAGCAAATATTTGGCTTATTGATGTTAATATATAATTTATAAAACGTTTTAAAAATATATGGGATTTTGACTACAAATAGTTTAATATAAAATCCAAATATAAGTACAAAACTATATTGTACTTACCAATAGGTATATTATCAGAAATATTTGCACATATACATAACTCAAGTAATATCACAAAATTAACTATAAAACAAAATCACTCTAATTGTGCAGTTCTTTCAAATAAATAATCAACAACAGCTTCTTTCAATGAAAATTAAAAATAACTGCCAGTGTATCACAAACCACAAGAGGGGTATAAAAGCTAAGCAAGGTGACTTTGAACGGGAGGGAGGGAGAGAAAGTAAAATAGCCTGAATAAAGGGGAAATTAAATAAATTTGTTTTGGGGCTAGTGAGTGAAACTTGAATAACTGGCCGCACTTAATATATAAAAACACTAACTTTTAAACTGATTAATATAAACAGTTAAATAACAAGTCTGCCTGTTTATTGCAAACATCTTAATGTGAAAAAGTATTAGACTACAGAAGTAATATTAATTTAATTGATTGTGGTTAATGCAAAATAGAATGGTTATTGCTATATGTGCAATTGTGCTTACTGACTTTCTGTAAACATACAATTAATGGAAACACAGAAAGCTTATAGAAATTTCGGGGGGGAGGGGGGGGTGAACCCCAGATACCCCCTCAACGCACATAACAGACTCTCCTAAAATATGAGTGAAGAATTACCCTTGGAACGGGATGACTTCTGGATATATTAATGATAGAGCATTGGCGACTAAGCCAAAGGTTCCGGGTTCGATTCCCGTGTCGAGGTTTCATTTCTCAATTTAAAGAAATACGTTCAGTAAAGTTGATTTTTAAGACTTAACGACTATAAAATTATATATTTTATTAATTCGAAGCTATGTAACAATGTATTAAAATAAAATCTCCTAGTTATCACTTATCACAGAGTTTCCTATCTAGAGTTCAATATGGAATATTTCATTTTCATTTATTCAAGGTATTTAACGTGTACTTTCTGAACCGACTGATTAAATCAGCAACGACATATAAACTAGCTTAAATCTATAACAGACACAACATCCAGCCCTCGGTCGTTAAATCATCACTGTGAAAGGGGAAAACCACATTTCATTAATGATACATTTTTCAGCCATTCTGGGAATCAAATCCGGGACCCTTAGCTTAATAGACAGACACACTACCGACTGAGCTAAGGTGTTGGCATATGGAATAGACTACGATATGGAAACTTTACTATCGATGTTCCGGTAAACAATTTATCAAAATTAAAATTCACATAAAAAGTATAATAATAATTTTTGTATCGCACTGCGTCTCGCTGCCGGTTTAGGTTTTCACATATGAACTGATCATGCTGGTGTTAGGAATGAGAAAGGTTAAATTTAGAGGAAGTGTACCCTTATATGCGTGGAAGACCATTTATAAAAATCCATAAATACATCTGATATGGATTCGAACCCCGCTGGTATGTAAGGGACGAGGAAAGTTGAATTTAGAGGAAGTTTACACGCATATGCGTGGAGTGAGAGTGGGAAAACTATTTCTAAGAACCCATCCTCAATACATACTATAGAGATACGAACCCCGATCTCCCCGTCACCGTTAGTCCAGTCTATAGTTAGAGTGATACCTTTAGACCATTCCACCACAGACTGTTTCACAAATCAATTAAAGCGTTACGGGCATCAAACTAGGATCCCAATACCAAGGCCGCGTAGCCACGGCACAAGGTGTATATTATGTTCTTGTGTAAGGCAGCTTGACCGACAATAACTCGTATAAAAACTATTATTTAGAAGTGGTATTTTCAGAGTAAAATGTTACTCAAAGACTTTTCTCTTATTTTTACTATTAACGCGTGTTTAATATATTTTAAATGGAACTGATTATGAAGATAATTTCTCCTGATAAGGACATAATGTCACCGGTTTCCTGTAGGGGGAAGTTGCAGGTGAATGTCAGCTGAGTGCACGGATCTTGCGCATGCGCGTGGCACAGGCGGTATTTCCTCAAAAGAAGCAGACGGTGTTGCACCCTACCGGGACACGAACAAAGCGCACAATGGATTGGGGCAGGGTGTGAAATTAATTAGCACCCGCTTCCCCCCTGTTCCTAAATCACTGAATTGGCACTAGTGGAAGGACCCCATGATCTTTTTTTTTTTT
>CABFVZ010004772.1:0-16642 GCA_902151445.1 Timema monikensis | reverse complement strand
CAATGCTCTTCCTCCCGTTTGAAACACACATAGCACAATAAAAATAGTTTCAGAATAATTTTTCTCTATAATTTCAACACACAAATTTGGCTGAAATTGTTAAATTTTTATTTTTATTTTTTAACTCCGCGTATTACTTACTACCCGTTCAGTTATAATACGCATAATTGAACTAATTACGCTAATGTGTTAGGGATGAGAAAGGTTGAATTTAGATAACGTACCTGCATTGGCTCAAAAGGAGAGGTTGAAAACCATTTAGAGAATAAAATACATCTCATTGCACCCGACCGGAATTATAACCATGACCTCCCTGTTATCCGCAGTCCAGTGTATTGTGAGATTACTTCCTTAGACCATTCGCCCAACCAAATGTGGCCTTTATTAAATTGTAAAATAATAATGTAATATCTACGCGTGACGTCACCTAAACTAGTCTAAAAGTAATGTCTACCACCGCATGTTTCACTTTTAAACTATAACGTGCTTCGGTGGTGGCATGGTCTACTCTCGCAGTAGACTAGATTGCCGATGATGGGGAACTTGAGGTTCGAATCTCAGTCGGGTGTACTGAGGGTGATTTTCCCTAAATTGTTTTCCATTCTCCCTCCACGCAAATGAATATACGATTCAACTAAATATAACCTTTATAATCCCTAAAACTATTAGCGTA
Source organism: Timema monikensis (assembly GCA_902151445.1). Classification (NCBI taxonomy): domain Eukaryota; kingdom Metazoa; phylum Arthropoda; class Insecta; order Phasmatodea; family Timematidae; genus Timema; species Timema monikensis. The sequence continues at coordinate 15,969 of CABFVZ010004772.1, read as the reverse complement.
ATTAGTACACGAACTGTTTGTAAAACGCGGCGGTAGAAAAAAAATAAAAAATAATCAAAATCAAATTTAAATATATCACGGACCAGGTAAAAAAACACCATGCAAATATAATAATATTTAGATTTAATGCGTTCTTAAATATAATTTACATGTTATGTGTATTTATTGGTAGTTGACAGTTCATAGACATAAATTGTATTTCACAATTCACACTTCACACTTCACACTACATGGATTTATTATTTCCCCCTCAACAAAATCTCAGAGTTTTACAATTCCATCAGTCGACCTCGTTGGTTTTGGGGGTGAAGTGCTCGCTTCAGAACCCGATATTATAGGGTTCAAACCCATCCGGGGTCGATGGATGTTTCTTGAGCGATAAAAATTCGTTTTAAAACTTAATTTGGAGGGAAAGTAAAGCTGTCGATTGTGTCATGTAAAAGAACCCTGGAAAGTATGTGAAAATACCCTTTCCAACAAAATTGGTAGGCACTTTCCGCTCTCATAGCAATTATCTTATGTTGATATAATCATTGGGTTTAGAAAGTGCAAGTTAAATATCTCAAATTTCCCAAAAAATATTGGTGTATTCTCTTTTACATTTCTTTTAATCCTTCCATGTCTATTAAGATATCAAGACCTTTGCTATTTCCACCTGGGGGGTTGGGGGGAGGGGGAGGTGTTCAGTTATAAGAAGGACATTGCAAAACGCCCTAACCTAATTACTCAACGAAGTTCACCCTTTCATTCAAGTAATTGTGCAGAGTCCTCTTTCATTTTAACTCAACCTTGTGGAACACTTGATGAAAAAAAAACAACCTCACTAGCCACTGGAAGAGTTGTAATCATCAAGGGAGGTCCAGAAACATCATTAATCTTCTTCACATCTCCCAACAAGATGATGTCTCAACCAGCCTTAGCGCACACATTTAATTTATTCACAACTCATTATATAAGGCTGATCACTTTATTTACCTCGCTACCGGTGACTACGGTCTCTATTAGGTTTCCATCCTCGGGCTAATGACAGACAATAAAATAATATACATTTAAATCTACTTTAAAACATAGTAATTAAATGAAGAGTCCAATTCTGTACTTGGTAGAGAACGTATTAAACTTAATTACTTATGTAATATTATTTTTAACCAGCTTCAAGGGCCGAATAGACTAAGGCGTAACTCTCGCGTTAAACTTGCCTACTAATGACAGGGAGATCGGGGTTTCGAATCACGGCTGGGCCTACTGAGAGTGGTTTAAAAAATAGTTCTCCACGTAAATGTGGGTATATTTACCTCTAAAATACTTCCTCATCTCTATCCTATTATTAGAGTAATAATCATCTTATATTCGTGTAACCTCAACCGATATTAATACAAGGTGGTAAAAACATTATATCCTTATTAAATTTATTATTTCAACTAATTTTATTATAACATGCTCTCCTTAATACAAATGTTTATTTAGACATACTCTTGGATGTAATAGAAATTTACCCGCTTTAGAAGTCTAATGGTCTAGGGCGTTACTACCCCATTATACTGGACTGCCGATGACTGGGAGATCGGGGTTCGAAACCCGGTCGGGTGTCTAGAGGGATTTTCCTGCTTGATTTTCCACTCTTCCTCCGTGCACATGTGGGTTCATTTCTTCAAAATTATTTCTTTCGCATCCCTGTATTTGGCATAGCTCTCATATGTAAGCGTATAAGTGAAACGGAAAGTTAAGCGGGAGGAAATAAATAAACAATATATAAATTTACTATACTTTTATCAACACCACGTTTTAATACCCGTTCAGGTTATACGCATATTTACTAATTACGCTGATGAGTTAGCAATGAGAAGGATTTAATTAAGAAGAAGGGTACCCTCATTTGCGTGGAAGCAGAGTAGAAAATTGTTTGGGGAAAAATCCCTCCGTATACCCGATCGGGATTCGAGCGCCGATCTCTCTGTCCTTAGTAGTCTAGTATAACATGAGTGACGCCTTAGGCCATGTGGCCACTGAAACAGGTAAATTTACAATCATTCGCTTATGCATCCATAGTGAAACAAACTAAATATTTATTTTATAAAATAAGCTATAGTAAACTAGTAGAAGTATTCGGCATTGCGTGGCTACCCCGGGCTTTTCTTTGCTTCAAGTGGACAGAAAAAAAAAACTCTTCATCTTATTTCTTTCTGACACAGTTTTTAAATAATTTAAAATGTTGGACCACTGCGTGCGGTAAAAACCAAAGGTTTGAACATCATGAACATGTTTGTTTTGCACAAATGTACGCTATGGACATGTTTGTTTTGCACAAATGTACGCATGGACATGTTTGTTTTGCACAAATGTACGTATGGACATGTTTGTTTTGCACAAATGCACGTAACTCTTTGAATCAACCCCACGAGTTGAAGTCTGACCATACACAACTAATCACACAGGCTAAAAAAAAAAGTATTTGTGTTCGCTAAAACTTTCCCACATGACCCCCATATTTTCTTGAAAGAATCAGCTCTCGAGTCTCGAACCTATAATTTGCCACTGGTTACACAAAACGCCGTCATGCTGTTAATTGTTTGTTATTTAGAAAGTCTCACGGAAACTCTTGCTGTAAAAAGAGGTACCACCCTCTTTCTTTCTGGTCCGATAACTGATTGCCATAACAGTGTTTTAATTGTATACTAGGAGCTAACATGGTCTTTATACCATTTATCTATATATCCCAGACCTTCTGCCTCTCTTGTTCTTACCTTGATTAAGTGATGGTCGACTTGGGTGACCCGATAGAGGGTGTGATACCCAACCAATCGGTTAGTAAAGAGTTATTTATGGCAGGGATGCTGTTTCTGTTGTGTTTTTTCTGTTTAGTTGCAGAACTCCACCTACAGCAGTTTTCTATTCACTCAGGTAGTTATATAAAGCAACCCTTGAAGATGTAATATCAATGTATTTAGTTGGAGCTAAAAATAAGTATTCGGTTTTCTTGGCCTTTTGTTTAAAGACGGTCGAAAAAACTCAAACTCTGTTAAATAAGGTGTTCAATAAGGTGTTCAATAATAAACGGATTAAAATAGCCCAAAGATTTTTCTCCCCCCACCGCGTCTTTCTACCGATTCTAGACTCAAACATTTAAAAACAACTAACGCCAACAATTTCGAGAAAATGGAAGCCGTGTAGGGAGTGTGGGAAACTAGGAAAAACACATTAAATACACCGAGTTGGGGTTTGACCACCGTCCTACTCGTTACCAGCAAATTAAACCGAAAGAACCTAACATTTAGTCCGCTTAAAACTACAAATGTATTCCAATGTGTGTGTGTATATACAAACATATATATATATATATATATATATATATATATATATATATATATATAATCTGACGTGTTATACTACCTGTTCAGTTTATAGGCCCCTATGCATATATAATAATTACTTAAACTAATGGTTTTCCCCTCTCTCTCTCTCTCTCCACGCAAATTCGAGTACACATCCTCTGAATTTTACCTTCCTCATCCAAACTCATTAGCGTAATTAGTACATACGCCTGAATAGCTAGTAAGATGCGGTGCTAAAAAAAACATAATTTAACACTCGCTTGGACACCTTTAAGCCATCGTTGTAAAAGGAGAAGAGCCCATTTCACTAATTATATATTATTTTTCTGTATTACTTTGGTTCAAACCCAATTGGAAGACCTAGACGCAGCTGGGAGGACAACATTAGATTGGACCTGAAAGAGAGAGGTTGTAATGAGGAGGACTGTATAAAACTAGCTCAAGAAAGAGATCAGTTTTAAAGAGATGGACATAGAACTAGCTCAAGATAGTGATAGGGTGTGATGAGGTGGACTGGATAGAACTATCTTAAGATAGGGATATGATGTAATCAGGTGGACTGGATAGAATTAGCTCAAGATAGGAATAAGTGGCTTACTTTTGTAAGTGCGCCAATGAACTTTCGAGATCCTATTGCCGTAGAGTAAGTAACTCCCGATTTTCGAACACGGGACCCACGACTCAGAAGGCAGACGACCAATGATGTCGAGACGAACTCATGGCATAAAATAGCATCTGTGTAACCACAGACCGCGGGGCCGTGCTCTTGACGGACCCAGGCTCCCATAAACATTTAAATGAATAGTCCTGTTCAGGTGAGGTGCTGGTCCCAGAAACTGTCAGAGCGGGGGCACCTTACTCCCCCGAGATTGTATCTGTATACAGGGTGTCCCAGTCGCGTGCACGAGGTGAGACAGCTGACCGGCTCCTGCTTGCCCTACTTCCGTTTCCTCCACCTGGCTTCATACTCTTTAAATACGTGACATTGCTGTTCGGACGAGGGGCACAAGTGCTTTTTAGTTGGCTTTACTTTATAGGACATTTATTTTTATGACTGATTAACTCGCGTGATAATTCCAGTCAGATAATTTGGATTATTTGGTAGTGAACGCCTCTACATACTGAGCAAAGGGTCCCAGGTTCAACATTTCACCAGTGATACATTTTTTCGGCAATACCGGGAATTGGTTTCCCCCTTTCACAGTAATGAATTAACGAAAGGGGACTAGATGTTTTTTCTTTTTTAAATTTAAGCTAATTAATAAGTCGTGTGCTGATATAATCAGTCGGTTCAGAAAGTGCACGTTAAGGTGTCCGCCTTGGTAACGAGAAATTGCAGCTCAGGCATTCAGAAATAACGCAATATTTAATTCTACGATGCGTTATTTCAAAATATGGTTCGTGCCAAAATAAAGTCGAACGATTCTAACAGAGCCCTTTTTTCTTTAACAATCCTATAGTTTGAGATATATTGTAAGAAAAAATGTGTGGGAAATTGTAACACTATCTAATTTTCAACTACTTTTTAAGCATATTTGTGGAGCTATAAAACTATGCTGTTTAAAAACAACTTTCTAAACCGACTGATTATATCAGCACACGAGAATGTCCATGAGCGAGAGTGAAAGAACCAACCAATTTTTTTCCGGGAGAGTTATTTCACACAACTTCCAGGGTTCTTTCACAAGCCACAATCGACATGGGACCGACGGCTTTACTTCCCCTCTGAAGGAAGTTAAGTTACGTATTTATATTGTTCCAGAAAAATCCGCGGATGGGTTTGAACCCACCAACATTGAGTCCTGGGGCCGGCTCTTTACCGCAAGACCACCAAGGTCGGCGACTAGCCTTGATGAAAAAGGGATTCTAGATTTAGCCTTCCTCTAACAAACACGGTGATTTTTTTATAGGCTTACAACATACAAGTTTAAGATATTTGAGAACTAACAGCGAGCTTTCCTCTTTACCTTGAGATAAGAATTTTCGTGGTTTTTTTTCCCCCTCTTTCTCATTGGCACGACAAATGTTAGATGTAGGTGAAGGGTGAAAGGGAGTATAGGCTTGCACATAATAGAGAAGTAGTTCCGGATGACCACAAGACCATTGTGTTTTAAGTCGTGTGGCCTGACAGCGGTTGATTCTTCCTCGCTGACCGAGGCGGCCAACTTAAATTAAGTACCTCAAATAATAATAAAAACTCTAAGTAATTATAGTAAGACGGTGACAAAAAAACTATTTTATAATGAATTATGACTATTCTCCCATTTTTCTCTTTAGTTGAACCTAAAAACATAATTATTATTAAGTACATATTGTATTGTATTGTATTGTGCAGCGCGTCCTAATTATCATTATTAGCACCGCGTCTTACTACCCGGTCGGGTTATAAGCACTTACGCTAATATGTAATGGTAGGGTGATTGTGAGATGAAACGGAGGATCTACTGTTTAACATAGAATTCGAACCACGGTGGAGGCCTGGCATTCCACACATTCACAAGTTGTGATTAATAAACGTCTTTTCAGAGGTGAAGGAAGGGTTTGGTAATCAGATAAATCTGTGCCGGGACCGAGGATTGAACCCCGGACTCCAGCACAGAAGTCCGACACCTTACCCCTGGACCACAAAGAGGATTTCTGCTGTTAACTTCAGAAATCAGTGTTTCAACATACATTTCGGCAAAATAGTTTTATTACATTAAATATAACTTGCAGAAATTATAATGCCATCCGCCGTCAACTAGTCACAAAACACAGTGAATTGTCCGCTCTGCAACCTTCGCTGAACGCGCCTATTTCCTATCTGCACCGCTGTCAGCTGCGCTCTCTGTGAGGCCATGGCCAATGTAAGCTCTGCTCTGCTCCCAGCTTTCAGCTGCGCTAACAGTGTTGTATGTATCCGTGACCTGGGTGTAAGGATAAGGAAGTAAGAAGTAATATACCCGCATTTTAGCATAGGAAATGGGGGAAAGACCCACCTCGGTGGCGTAGTTGGCTAACGCGCTTGTCGTGTTGAGCTCGACTGCTGAGGACGGGGAGATCGAAGTTCGAAACTCGATTGGGTGAACTAGGGGGGGAGGGGGGGGTCCTAAATGATTTTCCACTCTCCCTCCACGCAAATGCGGGTTCACTTCCTCTAATTCAACCTTCCCAATTCCTGATCTATTAGTATAATTAGTACTAAAAGCGTATAACCCGAACGGGCAGTAAGACGCGATGCGAAATAAAAATATTATTATTATTAAGAGTGGGAAACTATTTAAGAAACAACACTCTTAGCCCACCCCACCGGGATTTTAATGTTGTTAGGATTAGGAACCAGATTCTATTTATTTATACTCTACAAAATTCAGCTCACAATTTGAGAGTAACTTATGCTAATATTATTCTAGATATTAAAAAAAGGTTGAGTAGTATAAATATTGAGACTTAATGCTGAAACTTATTTCTAATAAGGTGACCTGGTGGTCTAGGGGTAAGGTGTCAGACTTCTGTGCTGGCGGCCGGTGTTCAATCCTCGGTCCCGGCACAGATTTATCTGATTTCCAAACCCTTCCTTCACCTCTGACAAGACATCTTGTGAATGTGAGGAATGCCAGGCCTCCACCGTGGTTCGGATTCCACGTTAAACTGTAGGTCCTCCATTTCATCTCGCTATCAACCTACCATTACACATTAGCGTAAGTGCGTATAACCCGAACGGTTAGTAAGACACGGTGCTAATAATAATAATATTAATAATAATAATATTTCTAATAATTTTTATAATATTCATTATAGTTGTAGTAAGGAGATATAATATTATAATAATCAAGGAGGAAACATATATGATACTTAGTAGTAACTTGATATTTACGGAATTAAGCTTACGTTAAAAAAAAAAAGTGTATTAAATTGTTATGAAATAAACTAAACAATACGTATATCATAACCTTGGCAGTTAAAAAAGAATTATTATTTTAAGACAAATATTAGTTAAAATTAAATTGGTATTAGATATGCTTTAGTGGTGATAATATAAGAAAATGTCATAAGGCTAACTTTAATTAATATGTACTCAATTATGTTCTGACATTTTCTTATATTATCATCACTAAAGCATATCTAATACAAATTTAAGCATAACTAATATTTGTCTTAAAATAATAATTCTTTTTTAACCGTCAAGGGTTTGATATACTTGTATTGTTTAGTTTATTTCATAACAATTTAATACACAATTTTTTTGACGTAAGCTTATTTCCTTAACCATCAAGTCACTTCTTAGTATAATATTTGTTTCTTCCTTGATTATTATAAAATTATTTCTAATAGCCTACTAGTTTTGTTAGTTTTCTAGAAACATTGGATGCTCAGTATGAAAAATGTTTGTTGCCCAATGAATGGTTCTTCCACCAATTTTTGAAAATATTAACAAATTTTAACTCTTTAAATTCTGATGACATAGCATTCCAAACCCTAGCCGCTTGAAAGATCTTTCAAAGTCTTTATCTCGATGTTTCGGTACTTGTAGAAAAGTTTTATTTCATGTTTTATATCTATGTATGAAATATATTTTTGTCACTTCTAAGTAGAGATAAGATGGGCATTTCGATTATATAATTTTACAAAGCCGTGAACTAAAACTCAAAACATATTTAGCCACTTAATTTTCTTCAGGTAATTGCTAACATGCTCGTAATTTTTTAGGTTGAAAATAAATCTTACACAGGAGTTTTGGATTTTTTGGATTTTCTGTTTTTAGTTTTTATTCATGTCAAGAATAAGTTCTGACGAGTACAGGACCAATGATTCATATATGGTTGATTTTACGTCATTTGGTAGAATGTGTTTGAATTTATATAGATGCTGACAAGATATCTTGTGAATGTGTGGAATGCCAGGCCGCCACCGTGGTTCGGATTCCACGCTAAACTGTAGGTCCTTCATTTCATCTCACAATCACCCTACCATTACACATTAGCGTAAGTGCGTATAACCCGAACGGGTAGTAAGACGCGGTGCTAATAATAATCATATATAGATGCTTTAAATAATATTATGATTTTGTACACAAGATGAGACAGGTTTTTCCCGGGAATATTTTCATTAATTACTTCCCCTAAGTTACTACAGTGCTTTACCCTGGGTAATGACACACTATCACTCTGTATGTTTGGATCAACACATATTCTTTTAAGCAGAATATCACTACCTATCAACATGTAGGCACATTTGCTAATATTAAGCTTCAGGCAGTTTAAAGTTTACTATTGCGACAAAGTGCTTAGTTCTTCATATACACCTTTGACAACTTCAGTAATATCCTCTGATGCAAATGAAATGTAAAGTTGAGTATCAACCTGCGTAGTGATGAGAAGAGAGATATTTAAAACATTTAGGCATTCAAGTTAGGTATAGTGAAAATATAAGAGGACCTAGTATACTGCCTTGTGGGACTCGTGCAGTTACTGGTTTCAGGGATGAAGAGACCAGTCCTCTGTTAACATAGTTCGAATCCCGGTTGGGTGTACTGAGGGTAGTGTTTCAAAATGGTTTTCCACCCTCCGCGCAAATGCTTCTACACTTCCTCTAAACTTAACCCTCCTCATAACTCATTAACTTAGTAAATTTCGCTTATAAGCAGAACAGGTAGTAAAACGCTGTGCTTGAAAAAAAAAATTCAAAATACTACAGATAATTCGTTTAACAAAAAACTTTAAACCATTTTGGTGGAGATGTGTGGCTTTATATCCAAAGGGGCTACACCATCGCGAGTTCTTTATCGGGGATATTGCTATGCGCACTGAGCGGCGTCCTGCGATATAAATAAGAACAATACATTATCGCGAAGCACAGTCACGTCTGTAGATGAACAGTGATAGGAGTCGTCGCTGTGCGGGGGAGACGAGACTTCGGGCCACCTTTTATTTGATCAGAATCGTACGTTTCAAGTTTTGGGGCAAGGAAGCTCCGTAGGAATATCAATAGAATTTCCATACCAAATGAGTTGCATCCTCTCCTTGTGCTTTTATAAATAAAAAAAAAGAGGGGAGGGAGGAGGCATGCTCCTTTTAACAATACATCACTAATTGTCTTGATGGGGTTCACCTGCTAAAGGTATATTTTGGCGGAAAGAAAATTTACTCTTTGTGAGATAGCGCGTGTTCAAATAATACGTCTAATCTGTTAACAAGTATGTTTTTTATTAATGTGATGACAACTGTTAGTTGAGGCTACACTTGTTTCAAAGAATGCTCTTACGGTCAGATTTTAACTGTAGATTTGAAATGAAAAATAAATATAGTTTGTATTAAAATTTTGAAAATGGGATTCGTATAGTGTGATGGGTTAAAAAGCCAAGCTATTATATTTTTTAAGGTGGGATGGAAGGGTATGTGAGGAAAAGTCACTGTTTTTGCACTTTTTATGGCAAAACTTTATTTTTTTTGCCAAAATAAATAAAATATTGCTCCAGCACAAACATAGTTTAATTTTCTTCACATGTTGATATCAAAAAGTCATGAGCATGGTGGAATTATATTACACACTAGCCCCCTTCCCCGTAAAAAAATATTGTAAAGAATCCTGTAAATCAAAGTTTTAAATCATCCATCATGTCAATATAAAAACAAAACTTATTTTTTACTTATTTTTTTGAAAATACAGTTTTACCATCACTGTATAGCCCCCTCCCTCTTTTTATCCTCCCTCCTATTTTCATCTCATTCCTCTTTCCTCACCCCTAACCCCCCACCCCCTTCACCAACCCCACTTTCCCTTCAACAACTTTTTTTTTCCAACGACTATATAATATACTATCGACATTTTTATGATGAATAAATTAAATTTTCAAAGTAAAATATATCCTTTGTTACTCGCTGATAATTTAGGTTTATATTGGTGAAAGAATTTTTAAAATCGGTCCAGTAGTTTTTGAGTTTATCCATCACAAAAAAAAAAACCAAATCGTTCCTATTTATAATATTAGTATTGATGATAAAAAATTGAAGTATGATTTATGAACATANAAATCTTTCCTCTTTTTAATATTAGTATAGAAAATTTAAGATCACCACATGGAGAAAATTTAATTCTATATTTGTACTGGAACAATATTTTTATTTATTATGCCCAACAAAATTGATGCCATAAAAACTGCAAAAACACTCGTTTTTTCTCGCCTCCTCTTCCTTCCCACCTTAATTACGGTTTATAGCCGCATCTAAATATTATATTCTTGAATCCCGGCACCTTAGCTTAGTCGGGAGCATGTTTCTATACTTAGATAAGGGTCCTGGGTTCTATTTCTAGCATGACCGAAAAAAAAAATTGTAATTGCGGGTCATGCGGGTTTTCCCTTCCACAGTGATGAATTAATGACCAGAGGGCTGGATGTTGTGTCTGTTTTAGATTTAACTTAGTTTATAAGTCGTGTACTGATATAATAATCAGTCGGTTCAGAAAGTGCACGTTAAATACCTCAAATAACTTAAAAAGAAAAAATAACAAATGAAACATATAATTTAAATTGAAAAATGACACCTGGACAGGGAAATTGAACCCAGGACCTGGAAAGCTCAATGGATAGAGCAAAACAAAGGTCTTGGGTTCAATGTCCGTGTCCAGGTGTCATTTTTTCAATTTAAATATTATTAATAAAGCAGGTTATTTAACAAGATATTACAGAAACAACGTAATTAAAGGGTTGCTTTTGAGTCTAGAAGAGACGTGACATTTATTGTATGACCTAGAAGAAATTGTATTGTAACCCGTGTATGTCTCACGACATGTCAGGAGAATAAACAATACTACTAATGAGAATGAGCGACATAAATAATAACACTTTTGAAAATAATAAATAAACTGGTTTAGAGTGTGGTTATCAAAACCTTAATGTTCTAATCATAGGCGTCACACTCTCAATAGACTGGCCTGCTGATAACGGGGAGATCGGGGCTCGGGTCCCAGCCATGTCTGCTAAGGGTTGTTTTTCCTAAATGGTTTCACTTGTTCCTTTAACACAATGGGGGGTATATTACTTCTAAAATACTTACTTCCTCACCTCTACCTCATTAATGTAATTATTATAATATATATGTATAACTTGGAGAGGTAGTGAGACGCGCCAATAAAAAAACTCTTGAGTTATTTACGTCCAAAAATGCTGATGTAAGTAGTAGCACCACTTGCTACAAGAGTGCACTGTATTATTACTGTGACTTCAAATTGGGAATATTAAATTTAATCAAACACATATTTTCAGATTAAATTTTAATGAATTTTTAAAGTTATTTATTTGAGGAAATTAACATGCAATTTCTGATTATATTAGCACATGAGAATTTCTATGAGCTAGAGCAAAAGTACCTTCACATTCCGCTGGGAAAGGTATTTTTTTACATACCTTCAAAGTGTTCTTTTACATACAACAATCGACATGGGACCGACGGCTCCATTACCCATCCTAAGGAGGTTGTGTTACGGTTTCTTTATCGCTCTATAAAAATTCGTCGACCCCGGCTGGATGGAGTTATTTAGTAAACCATTAAAGATATGACACACTCGCAAGGAGACCATGGGTAGCTCAATCGGTAGAGCAGTCGGCGCGTTTATTAAGGATTCTTCCTCTGCGGGACGGGGCTTAGAATAGACCCGTAGTAGCCCCTGCTTATCGTAAGAGGTGACTTAAAGAGAAGGCTTCTTTGCAGGACGTACCTATCTATCATATCTATCCTAAATCTTACTTTTCAGATCCTTTTCTTCGTCCTTATCTTTTTTTTTCCTTCTTCTTCCTTCCTTTCTACTTCATTACCTCTTTCTTCCCTTCTGTTCAGTCCTGCACAGAGACTTTTGGCCCCTTCCTTTGACGACCTTGTCAGATAACACGGCTTTCCTCGGACGATTATTGTATACCACTGATTAAAGCCCCTTAATGAAAGTGCACCGGTTGTAATATTTTAGTAGAAGGGCCTTAGGGATGATAATAACCCGGTACCCTACCTTGAGAAAAGACTAGTTGAGTTCATGAGGGCCCGGACGTAAAATTGACACTTTCCTGCACCCACTTGCTGCGATGACCTTTCTCTCGGCGATTCCTCCTGTGGAGGTTGTCATGTCTAGCGTCGTATGGAACCTCTCGTCAGAAGAGTTAACAGGCCCTTATGTGGTAGAACCAACTTTGATCACCCTGGTTTTACGATCCGAGTACTGCGTGGGTAGTCCCCAAAAAAAGGCATGGCTGAATCTATTGTCAAAGCTAACACCTTACTGTTCGCTAGCACCACACTGCAAAATTCTGCTGGCATCTTACTGCCTGCCCCCTCCTCGCCCCCCCAACCCCCAAAGGTCCGTAATGATGATAAGAGGTGGAAACGGTTAAGGCCGTCCAGCCCATTAATGGAAAAAATCCAGGAGGTGGTGAGGCCCCAGCCCCGCTTCCTGGTAATGTCTCGAATAGAGGATAGTGAGAACCTCAGACGTGTCAGCCCATTTGTCCTCGAAAGAGTGATAATTGGAGCTGCCAAGTCTGGGGTTTTAATTAGAAAACTGTGCGATGGCACGATAATGATCCAGACTGAAAATGACCTTCAGACAGCGAAAATAATGGCAATAACTGAGATACCATTGAGCCCCTAGAATCATTTAAAGGTGAAGGTGGAACCGCGCAGGTTCCTCAATGTTTGCAAGGGAGTGGTCACTTGCTATGACCTCGACTGCGTAAGCATTGAGGATATCTGTGAGGAGCTTTCCCCTNAGTATATAGGATCACCATCAAAAGGAACGATGTAGTGAAGAACACTGATAGTTATATTCTAACATTTGCCACTCCTTCCTTACCAAAGGAGGTCCGAGCTGGCTTCCACGTTCTCAGGGTCCGGCCGTATGTCCCCAACCCTCGGCGCTGTTTCAGTGCCAGGAATTTGGACATACGAAGCTGCGATGCCGTGGTAAGCCAACCTGTGCAGATTGTGGACAGGAGGCTCACGAACAACCATGCGATTCTCCTAAATTCTGCGTTAATTGCAAGGGTTCGCATTCTGCCTGGTCTCGGTCCTGTCCGAATTGGAAAGCAGAGAAAAAAGTCCTGGAGATCCAAACAGAAAAGAAGATCCATTATGCCCAGGCACGCAAGGAGTATACTTCAATGCAAGCTCCGGTATTTCAGACATCCTACAGTCAAATTTTTAGGCAAAATATAGATTGCACTAACTGCCATTGTGCATTTAATATCTCAAAGACATCTTCACGACCCGTGCCATTGGTCTCTGCTCGAGACACTTAAAGCCATACATCGCACACTACGGTGTCGCCGATATTATTACGGGAGGAGACACCTCCAGAGAGGCCTCCTCCACCTCCTGTACCCCCTAGGAGTCCTCCTCGGGGACCACCCTTGAGCTCTCCTCAGGGATCCCCCCCGATATCCCCTCGGGGAACCAAAGTACGTGAGGCCGTTGTTGGTTTGCTCGCTCTGGTATCTTGAGTCTCCGGAAGTTATAGTGGGTGGCGAAACATATGAGGCCATAAAAGCGAGTCCTGTTGGTTCCTTGAGGAAGACCCAGCGAGTGACCGCCGATATTAATTCCATACCAAAGCGTCGAAGGTCGTAACAAAGCCTTCGCACAAAGATTCAACGCCCAAGTTTCTTCTGGTGAAACAAAAAACTCTCTTGAAACGAGAGGTTCAGGAGAGACTTGGCGAGGCAAGAGGACCTAAAAAGGTCCTAAATCTTTGCGATGCTCCTCTTAGTGTGTACCACATTCTGGTGGAGTTTCAAAATTATGCCCCTATTTGCATGGCTCTTAATTTTAATGATCTACGTTTTTCACTACGTGACAGTGCAGATGGAGTCATATGTTTACTCAGTTTCATAAGCCAGACGAACCTTTTAAATGACATTTGAGTCACTTTTATAAAGTGTCTCATTTGGATTTGATCTCATATTGAGATTATTTTTAACATACTTTAACATGTTCCTTTTGTCTCTTTAACATATTGTATTTTAATATGTTTATTCTGGACTTTTAATGTAGTGTATACACCTGTGGTTTTTTTAAGCAGGCGTATAACTCAATATGTACTAATAGCTCATTTGAGCACTCTTATGGAATGTATCAAATAGGTCTTTTAACATATTATATTACACTAGCAGTCCCGCTCGATGTTTCCGTGACCCACTGTGATATAAGAATTATATATTGTTTTAATTTTATTATATATATATTCTCATAATTTAGTAGTGTACTGTTTAATGTCGCTATGCTCATGATAGATATTCAAGAACTGTTAATATCATAAAGTGAAGAAAATTAAACTCTGTATTTCTACTATGTTAATACTTTATTTTGGCAAAAAAAAAGTTTGGCTATAAAAAGTGCAAAAACACTGCTCTTCCCTCATGTTCCCTCGCTCCAACCTTAACTCATTACGGGAACCTCGATACAGGTTATGAGATTATCCATAGAAAGATTTTCTTTTCTGGCGCAGTTGCATAAAATTCACCCCGTTCGTAATGTTTCTTGAAATTAAGGTTTAACCAGGATTGGCAATATAGCTTGGTAATTAGTTTTGTTTTTGTTTTTTAGGAAAAACGTGATGCTTGTCACCTTAAGAGCATTTTTCAAGAAAAAAAATGTGTGTGTGTGCCCTATTAAATTAACTTCATTTTATCGTTTGGTTAGATTAAAAATTAGTTTGAGACATATTAAAAATTGATAACGAACCTTATAAGATTATTTATTAATATTATCATTGAAATATATTATCTCATTATTTAAAAAAAAATGCTCTGATGCTCGATTGGTCTAAGGCGTCAATCTCATAATAAACCGGACTGTCGATGTTGGGGAGATCGGGTTTCGAATCTCGGTAGGGTGTACAGAGAGTTGATTTTCCTAAAGGGTTTTACGCTTTCCCTCCACGCCAAGGCGGGTACACTTTCCTCTTAATTAAAACTTCCTCATATACAACACATTAATGTAATTATAGTATAACCCTAACGAGTAGTAAGACGCGGTGATAAAAAAAAAGTTCTAAAATAAATAAATTTTACAGAGAACAAATATTTTATTATAACACTTGATTATTTATATTTTATTTCATTTGTGAACTTTTTGATTTGTTTTATATATAGAACAAACCAATATATATATATATATATATATATAAAACATATGGGTAGATAATACTAGCATTTCATATTCAAATTTCCTTATTTTTGTTTAAATTGGTTCACTTTTAGAACAGATAATAAACAGTTTTTTAAACACACAGTTCAAATTAAAAAATGTTTAAGACTTAAAGCCAAATTTAATAGATCAAAGTTGTACCTATAATTTTTCATTATTATCGCTATTTTGTACACCTAAAAATTAGGTACATTATTCCTAAATTTCATTCATCAATATTTTTAATATTTGTATCTTTATCTGGAATATATTATTGTTGAACAAATAAGGTTGTATCTATTGTTTTTTGTTAATGTTTCAATTATTATTATTATTATTATTATTATTATGGTTTAAAGGCCCATCGACACATCGAGGTCATTAGGGCCTTGAAATATACGAAAAACATAATAAAATCCCCATTGGGGAAAGAGATAAAACATTCACCATCTGAGACACTCCATAGGAGTGCTCAAATGTGCTCTTAG
>CABFVZ010004771.1:0-35055 GCA_902151445.1 Timema monikensis | reverse complement strand
GGGGGGGGGGGTTGTTTATGATTTGAAAAAAAAAATTATTTTATATTAGGTTGAATTTTAAACTTTGGCAGAGAGGTAGAGCGACATCTCCAGAAAACCCAATATATCTTAAAATTTAAAATTTATATTAAGTGTGAATTGGAGAAAAGGGGTTGGGGGTTCAAAATTTCAAAAGCTAATAGTAAACAACCACTTTACATTGGGGTGGATAACTGAAATTTGGCAGGCAGGTAAAAAGACCTTTCCAAGTAAATATTAAGGGCTGAAGATATTACATTTTTAATTGAGACCTCAGGAAATGGGGGAGGGATGCTAACAGGAAAAATAGAAAATTTAAATTTAACGGGTAGGTAGAAGGACAACTCCAGATAACCTAATACAACTAAAAATTTGAAATTTCTAAATATTAGTTGTTAAATTGGAAAGAGCGGAAAGGGGGTTTACAATTTCCAAATATAATAGAAACAACTAATTATCATACTCCAACCTCCAACTAACCATACAATATGTAAGATTTTAAATGTAGAAAATAGAGTTGTGGAGGGGATGTAAGTCAATAGACATTCCCACAGAGCCGAATGACATCTGAACTAAGTGAATTTCCAAATTTAAGTCCAAGAAATGGAAGAGCTCGACATTCATACAGCTCTTATAGTAGAACACTACTTTTCTGTGTGGTTTTTACCCCGTTTAACGTCTATCCCTTTTTGTTTTTATTATATTTAATTTTAACCCCTTTTTTTTCCTTTCTAGTATTTTTATCCTTATAATCCTTTTAGCCTTAATACTTGGGCTACCCCTTTTTTTTTAAATTTGATTTTTAAAAATCTTTTTTAAACCATTTAACCCTGACAAATAGGAAGGGAGAACATGCCAGCTACCACATTAAAAGAATATTTTAGACACTCACTTTACATACTTTTTGTAGTCCACTTGATTCCCGAGCTGAGGACTCACTTATCAAAACATAAGACCCTGTTTTGGTCTTCCACAAAATTCATCCCAGCCCTTGCATTAATACTAAATGAATTTATAATAACCTACAAGGTTGCTTTGAGTTTTTCAACTAAGGTTCCGAATTGGATAGTGAATACTGAATACCAGTTGACAGGATTAGCCAGGGGCTATGGAAGCTCTTTGGAATTGGGGGGTTGGGGGGAGGGGCTCAAATGAGAGGAGTCTGGGGGTCTTTCCTATCTATAATTTAAAACCCTGGATGACTCTTGAAGCTATTTGAAGGATGTTTATTTTTCATGGGTAGTTACTTTGTTATGCCTTTACAGGTAATCAAGTTTAGTAATAACTAATAAGATGGTAGGAAGAAAGGATAATAAAATACCATCTTTTTTGGTCAGCCACAAACATTTGTATCAATCAGCCTAGAGGTGGTACAAGTGTCTAAGGAGTGGAATTAATTCACAGTTAAGGAACGTCTTTTGTAATACACCATTCAAGTATCATTTTAGGTATTTTTTCCCGTTTACACTGCTTAATTACATCCATTATAGTATATTTAATAAACTTATAATATCGATTATATAAAAAAACACGTTAATTGATCTTGTCGACATTCCTGCAATTATCAATTATCTAATTAATTATCTCTTTGGTTAATATAGTTTTAGTAAAATAACTCATGATAGTAATTTTTCCCTGGCGCTTTTAATAGTGTAGGCAATGATACACGGTTGAATAAAGGCTGAAAATCCTTTCTTGTCGCTTTGTAAATGCTCTTTAGCGATTTTCGATTCTTCGTTCACTTTTATTTTAGAATTTTAAACACTAATGTTAGGAAATGCAATCCTAAAAAATCGGATGGCATAAGGTACTATTATTTGCTTTCACTAGGAATTGAATAAATTGTCAATATCGATGTGACTGGAATTCTTCGTTGACAACACTCAAACCAAAAAACACGTTTAACTATGGCTAGCAGAAAAAAAGACAGCTCGATGAATGAGCTCTTGACCACAAATTTAACCTTTGTATGTCCATCTGTGCAATCTTTTTGACCGCACCTCTGTAGGAGTGTTTTATTAGATTTTGTCTCACCATAAACAAAGACAAAAACCCTATGTAAGATTAATTCTGACCCCNCCCCCAAAGTCCTCACATAATTTATGGATGGTCCTTTATACAGTTGTAGTTTTTATTTTTTTATTTTATGCAAGGCCATCTTTCAACTCCATAGTCTTTAATATCAGAGTGTATGAAATAAATCCAAAGGGGAACAAATTTATTAGAGGGGAGTGGGGGGCAATATTTTCCCAAATGAGGCCCATACTGTACTCATCCCCCTCCTAAACTACAGTTCTACCCCCATTTACACTATCAAATATCAAATGACTTTATGCATGAATATATTTATGTAATAGTAGTAGTAGTAGTAGTAGTAACTTTGGTAAACATCAGATCCTAAGGTAGTTAGTAACCTTATATATATATATATATATATGTGTGTGTGTAAGTATTATAATAAAACATTGACCTTACATTGTGGAATCCTTTCACCTTAAAATATATTCGGGTAAGTACAAACATTAATTTTATTCCTGGCTTAATTCGGCTAAAGGATTATATAGTTTTAAACACATTCAAAACGGGCTGATTCACTTTAAAATTTTGAAATTTCCGATATTCCCCAGGTTTTTATTCTTTTTCTTATTATTATTTTTACTAAACTTTATTTCCACTATCATGTTTACCATGTAATTTTCCAATCATTTAAATTACTTGGACTTATTAAATTTATTACTTCACCGTTTAAGAAAGTTGACTATTTTTTTTTGTCTGTACTACGCCCTGGTTAGATCTAAGTTAGAATATGCTACTGTAGCTTGAAATTCCATTACCTTAACTGACTCTCTTAGGTTGGAAACCGTTCAAAGAAAATTTGTCGCTGCGTGCTATGATAAATTCTTTACTAACTGGATTTATTATGATTATGACAGAATTTGAAACCTCTTAAGGCTCCAAACTCTCTTCTCGCGTGGACTTTATTGTGATGCCCTTTTTGTTTTAATGTTTTCGATAGAAAAATTTCTTGCAAATTTGCCCTTGATCATGTAAGCGTTTATATCCCTTCTCGGACTTATCATAATCCAAAATTATTGTAATGATATTGATTCAAATCAATCTAATATATATAAAAAGTCATGGATGAAGGTAGTTTTTCTTTAAGGTATCATATGTAGAGTATCCTTTTATGATTCATCCATGAAGAAACACGCGCTTCTCAGAAATAATGTGGAAAGGATTTTACCACTAAAATATATTTTTTAAACCATATTTCCTGTTAAAAGTACAACTGCGCTATTTCCTGTTAAAAGGAATAACTCCGCAGTATTTGGCAAAGACGCCACTTCTCTATACCAATAAGAAGCTAGCCTTCACAACACCTGTCGCCAGGACTCTTTCTTTTAGTTATTTTTTAAGCTGTTGACGAAGGGAGAAAGATGCAAGGAGTATGCCATATATAAGCCGTTGTGCGTGTTTAAGGCCCATGCACAAGTTAGTCAGAGCCACACATTGGCAGTCACAGTCTAACACAGTATAAAATAACTCACATTAATATCACAAGTGTGCATTGATATAAAGTATTTAATTGAAGTATGTATAAGTAATTAACAGATGTCATTTAAATAAACCGTGCGTGAATCAACAGCCATCAAACAGTTCTCTTTCTTTAATTTTATTAATATACCGATTTAATTAGTGCTCGACCACGGAGATATAGACAGCTGGTTAAACGGTATATTTTCCGTACAGTGATGATAGGCGCTCGACCACGGAGCTATAGACAACCTAAACATCATCACAGCATTATTGTAGTATGGAATTAACCCGAAGTGTTTCAATCGACGCCCGACGCGGGTCGATTTAATTCAATAGTGGTACATTATTTTTTCTCAATAGATCTTATAAGGCAAGCCCTATAGGTCATTGTATTCATAGTGCCAATTTTAGATTTGTCGAATTCGACTTTTATCATAAAAGAAAAGCTAGGCTAAGAGCGTTATTTAAGGAAATTCCATATCAATAATTTATCATGTAGAGGTTCTGCCTATAATATTTAAATTTACAATATTCTGATTTATTTTTGGCATATTGTTACTGCTTTTAACCACTCTTTAGCTATTTGTTATTATTGCTATTTTTTATTATTATCATTATTAATTACTATTTTTTCATAACTATTCAACAGTATATTATTTGTAAGATACTTGTGTACTTACTTTTCAGTGCTGGCCTGTTTTAGGTCTTACGACTGTTGGCCAGCACTATAATAGAGGAAAATGAAACAATAATAATTATGACGACCACCACCACCACATAAAATTAAAAAATAAAATTAAAGACTAGATACTTCAAGGCATGCTTCAAACAACTATGTAAATATTTTTGAGAGGAAATGTTATGATATGTGTAAAGTTTTTTGTTTTTTAATTATTTTATTATTATAAATTTTACTGATTTTAAAATATTTATTTAACTGCAAGACCTGAAGATGTACCTTTAGGTACTTCAGAATTGTATTAAAAAGTCAATTATGTAATTTTTCTTTTAAATCCTAAATAAACAATGATTGATTGATGTTAAAAAAACAATTTGTCATCGTCATCATTATTATTATTATTAGCACCACATCATACTACCTGTTCGGGTTATACACATTTACGCTAATGTGTAATGGTAGGGTGATTGTGAGATGAAATGGAGGACCTACAGTTTAACGTGGAATCCGAACCACGGTGGAGGCCTGGCATTCCCCACATTCACATTTTTCATATCAAAGAATATATACTTTATCAGTATTTGATATGAAAAACTATAAATGGAAATAGTATAATTTTCCCTTTTTATATTAAGTTGGCACAAATACGATCACTGATGATGGAGTTGTAACTAATATTTTACATTTGTTTATGCTCTCTACCTCATATTTCACAGATTATTACAAAAATATCTAACATTCTAGTGCCTTTTTAACATTAATTTGAATTCTCCTCAACTTTTTCCTCGAGGTTTCACCTGTTTTCTGTGTTCTGTATGTACCCAACTATCAACCCTGTCAAGACTCCTGTTGTGGAAGGCAGCTCAACAAGCCTTTTAAACTACACACAGCATAGTCGAATAATTTAACAATAATGGGTATAAGAGGTTGAAACAAATTCACATATTTTAGGCAAAACACAACATTTCCAGCATTTTAATTGTATTAGGGTGGATAGAGATGACCAAAAATAAAATTTTAAACTGTAATTTGAAAAACTTTTTTTTTTGTGTCCAAATTAAACTTACAACTCAACTTGAAAATTGTAGGCCTACTAAATTGAGATAATTTGTTTGAATAATTAAGCCTACTGCTCTTTAGTCTTTACTATTATGTTGTTGTTTTTGAAAGATTTTTTTTTTTGTTTTGTGAGTAACATATATATGTTATAAAATTAGTTAATTTCAATATTCTATTAAAACTTTGGGAATATTTTTAGATAAACAAAATTTTTTCAAAGAAAGTAAGGTATTTGGTATTAATGAACTAACACAGTTCAGTGGTAAGATTAGTCACTCAATAATAAACTTAAGAGTAAGATATTATTTTTAATAATTACTTATATTCTGATAATGTTATAAAGCTAGGAAGCAAATTTTTAGTAAATCTACACTTTTATTGGGGAAAACAAACATACTAACTTTTAACACTTTTAATTTACAATTAACAGCCAATTAAATATTTAAAAAAGACACATTATGTTAACAATCTTGTCTCTATAAATAATGTAAGTGCACTATCTATTTAAAGGCATGCTTGAATAAACAGTGAAACAAATCAATATAGTTAGTATAGTCAGAACACCCAAACGAACAAAAATGACAATATTTATCCTGCAAAATAGCAGAAATAAAGTAGAGCTCACCTGTCTGACCTGAAGATTATAATGTAAAGATTTGTAAAGTCTTTCTTAACAAACTCTTATAAGGGAATTGCAAGGAGAAGATGGGACTTACTTCTGACCCTCTTAGACTACCACTTTATAGCTGATGGTGACCGGTTACACTAAAAGTGTTTTGAACATGCAGGGGTACTATAGGAACAAGGTGGGGATCAAGCCTACCCTCCCCCACTGTTCCGGATCCCCTGTAAATGTGTAAGGTATTGTAGTTAAGTCACTGACGTCATAAACAAAAATTAAAAATATATTTGTTTAAAGAAATAGGAATTATTTATTTTTTCCAAGTGCACTATTATTTTTCTTTAATTTATCTATTTGTTTGTTCTGAATGATTTTAACTAAAAGTGTAAAGTTAGTTTCAGGCTAGAACCTTAAAGTTGATTCATAGGACTTTCTTATGTAGAAAGTTTTATTCGGGACACTTCAGGTTAATTCTGGTTGCTTTCTTTATAAGGAAGTGTTTATATGTTGTTAAAGTTTAACGATAAGAATAGTTCAAATTTTATTTTGGTAAATACCATGAGTTTCATAGTGCAGGTATGAGAGGACCTTTAGGTTTTTTTTTTTTTGTATCTTTCACTGAAAGGAAGACTTCCAGTTTTCATACAAGTTTATCAATTTCATTTGTTCTCGATAACTTTGTGTAACTACCTAGTGTGTCACCTAGTCATTGTTAGATTATCATAAAGAAACATTTATTATTTATGTGTGTTTGGGTACCACAAAAACATTGGACTGATAGGCCTGCTCTGTTAATTGATCATTTAATTAAATGAAATGTATATCTTATGTTTTCTTTGTGTTTAAAATAATTAATTCAATGTTTTCCTTGTAGTTAACTGTCCTGTTTTCTATTCAGACCTGTGAGATTTGGATAGGCTATAGTGGGAACGGAATCTATTAAACTATATTGACTGTATCCTCAGGTACAGACATATATAGCCTGCAGACAAGGGACAAACTGGAACCTACCATAATCTTGAGCTCATGTATGATAGCAGGGTTTTTTTGTATAATAAAGTACTTTAAAATAAAAGGGGTAGCAAACAATTTTCAGCGTGCACATGATGTTATCAAAAACAACTCTTCATTTGTTCATTATACTACTAGCAAAGAGAGAAGTAGTTGGCCATGGCCGACTTATTGACCCACCATCACGAGGAACAATGTGGAGGTAATAAAATATTGTATCTGTTATTTTTTTAGAAGAAGCTATTTTCGAATATGAAGTTCTTCTCTGCAAACCCATATGGTAATTTTATGGATTAAATTATTATTTTGAAGATTAACATTTAGTCATTTTCCAACAATATAATGTTATAAGTAATCCTTCTTCCATAGCTCTTAACTACCATCCCAAGACTATAGGTCATGAATGGCAAATATATGGTATGCAAACACAATTGGGGTCTCACACCGGCATTAAGGTGGGGATGTAGGTAATGAAAGAAATAGTGAGTGTTTTTGCAGTTTTAATATTGAAACATATTTTTGGTTGAAATAAATAAAATATTGCTTCAGTACAAACATAGAGTTTAATTTTGTTTCACATGGTTATATAAACATTTCTTGAATATCTGTCAAGGGTGTCCTGGAATTTAATGACAACTTTTTCTCTTCATTCATTCGCGATGCTCATGACAAATATTCTACAACGGTTGATATCAACATGTGAAGAAAGTTAAGCTCTATTGTTTGTAGTGAAGCAAAATTTTATTTATTTTGGCCAAAAGAAGTTTTGATATAATAACTGCAAAAACACTGGTCTTTACTCATGTCCCCTACATTCCCAACTTAAAATAAACATTTAAAAATAAAACTTTTCTTAATATAGTATGCATTTTTTAAGTCAATAATATTTCTACAGCCATGTCATGTCACAATGAGCTTTGTGAGGTCCACGGTTATAAATCGTCTTAGGTTGTACTTAAGTAAATCTTGTGTGCTTTTGAAGACATGTTATGAACCAAACATTAATATTTTAGTTAGAAAAATATAACAAATTGTTTCAAACTAATAAGGAAAAGACAATATATATTTTTTGAGTTTAATATAATAATTTATATATATATACACAGTCATCTCTCGATTCTACGACCACGGAAATACCGTCCCTCTCAACGTAATAACCCCTTTTTGGGGGGGAACCGAAAAAACGTGGAAAAAAAGGTAGAAAATTTTAAGGAAATCGGCTGTAAAATGTGTTTGTTGCACTTATTTAGTTTGCTTCATTGTGATTATCTTTGTGAGCACTATATTGCTATTAACTGGGGTTGGTCAGGTATAAAAATAGACACCACCCATCAGTTCCAGCCAATAGCACTTTACTCTCTCCACCTCCTCCCACAAGCAGGACAATGTTTCCCTGCATGTGACTGCCACTTTATAACGCACCAGGCTTGTTTTTGCCATTGTTATTTCAATTCTCGATTTGGTTACATTTTTGGTTTGATTTTGTGAACGATTTTTGATGACCAACGCTATTTTTTTTAAATTTGATATGAACTTATAATTTAAATTAAATGAGTGGAATGAGGAACTTCTTGACGCTCATGAAGAAGTACGAGATCATCCAGGAAGGGGATGAGAAGAATATTACAAAGACGGAGATTGCGCGGCGGCATGAAGTCCCGAAGTTAACACTTTTCACGATTTCAGCGTGCACATGATGTTATCAAAAACAACTCTTCATTTGTTCATTATACTACTAGCAAAGAGAGAAGTAGTTGGCCATGGCCGACTTATTGACCCACCATCACGAGGAACAATGTGGAGGTAATAAAATATTGTATCTGTTATTTTTTTAGAAGAAGCTATTTTCGAATATGAAGTTCTTCTCTGCAAACCCATATGGTAATTTTATGGATTAAATTATTATTTTGAAGATTAACATTTAGTCATTTTCCAACAATATAATGTTATAAGTAATCCTTCTTCCATAGCTCTTAACTACCATCCCAAGACTATAGGTCATGAATGGCAAATATATGGTATGCAAACACAATTGGGGTCTCACACCGGCATTAAGGTGGGGATGTAGGTAATGAAAGAAATAGTGAGTGTTTTTGCAGTTTTAATATTGAAACATATTTTTGGTTGAAATAAATAAAATATTGCTTCAGTACAAACATAGAGTTTAATTTTGTTTCACATGGTTATATAAACATTTCTTGAATATCTGTCAAGGGTGTCCTGGAATTTAATGACAACTTTTTCTCTTCATTCATTCGCGATGCTCATGACAAATATTCTACAACGGTTGATATCAACATGTGAAGAAAGTTAAGCTCTATTGTTTGTAGTGAAGCAAAATTTTATTTATTTTGGCCAAAAGAAGTTTTGATATAATAACTGCAAAAACACTGGTCTTTACTCATGTCCCCTACATTCCCAACTTAAAATAAACATTTAAAAATAAAACTTTTCTTAATATAGTATGCATTTTTTAAGTCAATAATATTTCTACAGCCATGTCATGTCACAATGAGCTTTGTGAGGTCCACGGTTATAAATCGTCTTAGGTTGTACTTAAGTAAATCTTGTGTGCTTTTGAAGACATGTTATGAACCAAACATTAATATTTTAGTTAGAAAAATATAACAAATTGTTTCAAACTAATAAGGAAAAGACAATATATATTTTTTGAGTTTAATATAATAATTTATATATATATACACAGTCATCTCTCGATTCTACGACCACGGAAATACCGTCCCTCTCAACGTAATAACCCCTTTTTGGGGGGGAACCGAAAAAACGTGGAAAAAAAGGTAGAAAATTTTAAGGAAATCGGCTGTAAAATGTGTTTGTTGCACTTATTTAGTTTGCTTCATTGTGATTATCTTTGTGAGCACTATATTGCTATTAACTGGGGTTGGTCAGGTATAAAAATAGACACCACCCATCAGTTCCAGCCAATAGCACTTTACTCTCTCCACCTCCTCCCACAAGCAGGACAATGTTTCCCTGCATGTGACTGCCACTTTATAACGCACCAGGCTTGTTTTTGCCATTGTTATTTCAATTCTCGATTTGGTTACATTTTTGGTTTGATTTTGTGAACGATTTTTGATGACCAACGCTATTTTTTTTAAATTTGATATGAACTTATAATTTAAATTAAATGAGTGGAATGAGGAACTTCTTGACGCTCATGAAGAAGTACGAGATCATCCAGGAAGGGGATGAGAAGAATATTACAAAGACGGAGATTGCGCGGCGGCATGAAGTCCCGAAGTTAACACTTTTCACGATTTTCACAATGAGAGAAGAAATTGTGAATGCAGTGCAGAAGGAAGGCCACAATGTAAAAGCCAAAATTTGAAGGGTGCGATGCACGCGAATCTGGAGAAGGCTATGCTGGAGTGGTTCAGCCACTATAGAGCACAAAACGTGCCTATAAACGGACCGATGATGCAGAGGAAGGCTGATGAATTTGCCCTGAGGTTAGGTATAGAAAACTTGGTGTTCAAGAGGGTGGCTAGAGCGTTTCAAAGTGTGTCACAGAATATCTAGCCACAAGGTCGACGGTGAAAGCACTTTGGTCGACCCGACACCGGTGAGGGGGTGAATGCCCTTGCTCCGAAACATCCTTAGGTGCTATCAGCCTCAAGATGTATACAATGCAGATGATGTTCTACAACCTCATGCCAGATCACACTCTTGCTGTGAAAGGGGATATGTGCAAGGGTGCGAAGAGGAGCAAGGAGTGCCTCACCATCCTTCTGTGCTACATGGACGGCAGCAATAAGATGAAGCCCATTAAGATCAGGAAGTTCAAGAAACGCAAGGGTTTCAAGGGCAATATCCTATCTTGTGACTATGATTTTAATAAAGAGCCATGGATGATCTCGGGGGTGTTCACTAGCTGGCTTCAAGGCTTTGATTCGAAGAAGGACGTCGCAAATAGAAAAATCGTGCTCTTCATCGACAATTTCCCCACACATCCTGCTCTCGACAAACTCAGAAACATTGAGCTGGTGTTTCTGCCAAAGAACACCACCAGCATGCTTCAGCCCCTGGATCAGGGAATAATTCAGCAAGTGAAAGTGTAGTTCCGCGAGATACTTGTGCAGATTATGGTGGGGAATCTAGATATGGGAAAGGGGGTCAAAAAGTGGGATGTATTCAGGACCATGGAAGGAATCCTCGCCAGTTGGAGGGTCGTGAGACCGGCGATAATCGCCAACTGCTTCCGACATGCCCACTCTGTCCTACCAGTCAACGAAGAGGCTGCCGTCCGTGTGCTTCACACCACTGCCAGCGCCGAAGACCCAGATGACCCACCGTCAGTGGACGCCAGTTCCAGCCAGGACCCTCCATGGAACTACAGCCTGGCTCAACAACAGCACCTTTGTCTGCCCACCTGAATTTCACTCGGCCGTGCGACGAGGAAACATGGCAGATATTAGCCCCAGACTGCACGTATGACAATATAATCATGGAGCAGTAGGAGATGGGGAGGAAGAAATGGAAGAAGAGCCTAAAGACATCTCCACGACGAAAGATGTTCTGAAAGCCGGGGACGTCTACTAAAGAGCACTTTAGCGCCAGGGCACTAGCGAAAAGCTGTGAAAGACTTTGTCGAGAAAACTGGCGCTAAGAAGAAGCCGGCCTCCATAATGGACTTCTTCAAGAAATAGGTAGGTTTTTTTTTCATGTGTTTTCTAAAAAGTGCAATTTTTGCATATGGGGGTCGGAAATTGAACAAAATCGGTTAAAATTCCAATAATGACCTCTTTGAAATAACGACCCTCTTCCAGGGAACCGTGAAAGGTCGTAGAATCGAGAGTTGACTGTATGTATCAATTTATCATCGTTTTTACATTGAACATGTTACTTTCAATCTCTTTACTTTAAGTTACTGAAAATAATATTGTCTATGAAACTCAATTTTACAATTTAATACATTTTCCCTTTGTAAAATGTAGGCATTATTAAAATGTTAAAATATCATTTGAGTCATTAATTACATTTCATAATATTCAACAAGCTTTTCTTTTCAAATACTTATTAAAAACATAAATAAGAGGTGGCACACTAGACCATATTAAAATTTAGCTAATCCCTAAGTGGCACACTGGTCGGAAACGTTTTGTCATCCCTGCTTTAGGCGCTTTCCTATCTGAGCAAGTGGCACAGGAGAAGCAAAGAAAACAAAAAATATCAATTGCACTGTTGGCATGGAAGTGTCCTACATAAAAGCGAAGCAATGCGGCGAGCAACGTGGTGAGCAATACGCTGAATTCCAAACGATCGACGCAATAAATTTTTTTTTTGCATGAACCGCGCGCGGCGAGACTCATGACTCTTGCTCCGAGCATTAAGACAAAGGGAGTGTTTGTCTTCACAGCTTCTGTTCTAGCATCCACAAGCAGTGTTTATTGTGTATATTTTAGTTGGGCTAAATTACATAAAGTGTGGTGATCAAAATGTTAGAGTTCATTGAATCATTGAAGTAAAGAGTGAAAGTGTGCTCTAGGATATTAAAAATAAAAACTACCATAACTGATTCCTTGTGGCAATAGAACGGTCCCAGCACTCTGAATGTGTTGAAATGAATAGATTTTTTTTCAAAATTGTGATACTTTATTTTTACAAATGTGAATCTAAAACTTCATTAGATTCATAAATCCAAACACTGGACGTTTATGTATGAGTTGAAATTATTATCCAACCTTTAATTCTTAAATATTTGATGTGTTTTTTCTTCATATAAATGGTGAGATTCAACATAAGATTCCCTTTCCAAGTAGAATGTAGATGATATTTGCTTGAGATCTTTCCATTTTGATTTTTGTAGCTTATTAACAATTGAGTGAGTTAACATTTTCTTGACGACAACATCATGGTTAGTACCTGTTTGAATTCTTTTCGTTGGCTTCTTGTATTCACCCATGCAGGGCCATTGCGTTAATTTGCTCGCATGACGCCACTCATTCGATCATTCACTTAGAACAAGGCCTTCCCTCATATACAAACAATGGCCATTGAACTGTGGGTTTTACAAAACCAGCAAGCCAAGCTTTGTGTCAATTAATGAGAAAAGGTTCAAGATCAAATATATCAACATGTATTTGGCAAACAGATTTACCAGCCTTTTAGAGTTAACATATTTAGAGGGGTGGCAAGCCAACTTTAACTGTAGTAAACAACACACAACAGAACAAATTGATTTTATTTCTGGTATGAAGGATTTATTGAATATCAACTGTTTTATTTTTAGTATTTTGTTTTAAGTCTATAATTTGTTGTATCATACACTGTCAATTGTTAATTAATTGTGATGGTTCATCATTAAACAATCAATTATTCTTCAAGACAGGAGTGTAATTGTGCTTTTTTATATGTGATTTAACAAAAATGGTAAACAAAAATAGTTTGAAATCTATTTTCAAACAAAAATAAGTTCATGGATTAGCAATAGACCAATAGCGTAACAATGGAGTTTAAGGAAAAGAAAGTCTACCCCTTGTTAGACTAAAATTAGTCTTGATTAGTCTATCTGGATAGTTTTATAAAGAAAGATTCTCAAGTTGCTAGGGGTACAAAACAATTTAATACCAGCTAAATTATTCCATTCAGGATCTGACAGGCGCTATATCCAATGTAATTTAATTTTCTCTTCTTTTATATGCTTAATGTAGTGATACTTGTCCAGGCTATGGGAATGTTTTCACACCTTTTGAGTATTCCAGGCAAAGTTTTTTGGGAGAGTTATAATTGAGAGGGTGCGTGAAAAAACTTTGGACAAGATTTGGGGTATGCATGGGGTGGTTTCATGCCAGGACATGCATGGACCAGATATTTTTATTGTAACAACTGATTGAGAAATGTATGACATTAAAGAGGAAAGTGTATTGTACATTTGCTGATCTGGAGCTCATCATGTGAAAGATCGTGTGAATGTTCTGAGAGAATATGGTGTGGATACACGGTTAGTAAATACAATTATGGCGGTGTATGATGAAAGTAAAGTGTGTGTTAGGGTGGGTGGATCTTTGAGCAAATGGTTTGACATTGAGCAGGGTGTTTGACAAGTTTGTGTTATGTCTCCATGGTAGTTTAATGTTATCATGGATAAGTGTATGATGGATGATTGTGAGGAGACAGTTAGTGTGAGAATGGACAAAGTAAATGTGAGAGTGCTGTTATATGAAGATGATGCCATATTAATGGCTGAGAACGAAAGTGACTTGAAGAATGCATTAAATTTTTTGACTGTGGTGACAGGTAGAATGAAACTTTCTATAAATGTCTCCAAAACTAAGGTGATAGTTTTTTATAAGGCTGGATCAGGAAATTATTTTCAGCTTATTAAAAATGGAAAACTGTTATAAGTTAATATCTTTTTGTATAAGGGCAGAATATCCTGTAAAAATGGAAGAATAGATGGTGAAATCGACAGATGGGTGAATCTCGGAGAGTAGTTTGATGTATATAGACAATTGCAAAGAATAAAGTAGCACCAAAAAGGCAAAGATGGCAGTATATAAAAGTGTGTTAACGCCAACATTGTTTTAGAGATTTGAAGTGTGGTTTTGTCAGGAGAAACATAAGAGTAAGATGAATGAGGTTGAAATGAGATTTCTAAGAAATTTTTGTGGGAAAATCTCATATGAACAGAGGAAGTAATGAATGGGTGCTGAATTAGTGTAGTTTGAAGGGGAATCCAACAGGTAAATGTGAAAGAAGCCTGTTACGTTGCATTGGGCATGTTGAGAGGATGGGTGTGGATCAAGTGACGAAGCAAATATATGAAGGAAGATTTTGTTAATCCAAAGGAAGGGGTAGGCCATGCAAGACATGGCCAAACATTGTAAACGAATGTGTGAAAAAGAGAAACATTAAAAGTTTTAAGAATAAAAGAGCATGTATGACTCAGTGTATGGATGTTGTTGAACTGAAGGGAGTATGCAAAGATAGTGACATTTGGAGGAAGTTAGTTAGAATGGATTGAGTAAGGAGTTGTAGTTTTTTGAGCTATATTAACAGTTTCTTGCCTACTCTGTAAGTGAATGGCGTGATTAGGTATGTAATATGTATGTATGTTTGTCTATAGACGAATTCACTATGGCATTAGTCCACATGCTTATTGATGTGCATCCTTCTCTTATGCAGCCAGGAATATGCTCATATGGTCAAAACAGCCACACTGTTTTTCATAAATCTTTGAATATGTTGTCATTGGGCTAGTCCACGGTTTGTTGTGTTTTGATATTCCATTTACGTTTTTATCAATTGATAATGAAACTAAAAATAGATACTTTCATATGTTTTTGTGCTTTGTGTATAGTTTTGGTGTACTTTTATGAAATCAGAATATGTCGAAGGCTATAAAGGTGCATATTGATTATTTAGTTCAGAAGTGTGAAAACTCCTAAAGTTTCATTTTTTAGTTATTTATATCATTCAATTACAAATTTCAAGATCTTTCTGTTTCAATATTGTTCCAGGTTGAGTCAGGTTGAGTCCATAAACACTGGGTTTGCTAGTGTTAATGCTCAGTGATAAAATCTCTTCCAAATGTGCAGTTGTTAAACGACTCACTTTTAACATTTTCATCATGAACAGATCATTGTTATCGTAATTGGCAGTTTTAGTAAGCTCTTTGTGAGGTAGTATTATGTGAATAGGGGGTTGGGTTGATACCTGAACCTAGCTTTGTAGAAGCCAGCCGATTAACTTTAGAAGGCTATTTGTGTCTTCTCTCTAGTGAAAGCATGTTTAAAATGATTATTGGTTTTTTAAATGCCCCATGATGGCACCTAATAATAACTATGTTGAAGGACTCAAGCTATCCCATGGAGCACAGCCATTTTAGCCGGGAGACTGTGAGTCCGGTGTATACCTTGTCTGTGACCAAGTCATATCTTGCATGCAAGCCTAGCTCTGTGTATATCATATTCTTTAAATTGAAAAATGACACCTGGATCAGGAATCTACACCAAGCCCTTTAGCTTATTATGCCAATGCTCTAACCATTGAGTTATCCAAGAGTCATCCTATGCCCAGGGTCATTCTTCACACACATTTTAAGGCTGCTGGGCCGATCAGCTATTTTGTCTATCATCTTAATCCAGATTATTTGTTGCCGACTAGGCCGATCACTGATACCTAGAAAGTTGAATTTGGCATATGTACTTTGATAAAATTGAAGGTATGGACCACAGGGTATTCTTTTTACTTTAATATATCGGGAGACTAATGATTGAAAACCAGTTGGGGCCGTTAAGAATTTATCTAATATATGGTTATGAGCATTATATTCTTTTGTATATGTGTGTGTGTGTGTGTTTTATGTGCATTGCATCTTAATACTAGTCAGGGCTATCCTTAAGTATATTCTATAGAGTATAGTAGTGATTTGTTTTCTATCAGAACCTGTCACCAAAGATAAATTTATACCTTAAATATAAAGTGAAATTTTATTAGTACACCTAATTTTACACGGTCAAAGCTGGACACTTACAGTTATTTTCTGAATTAATAAAGTGTAAAATGGCATGGTTTTCACTATTCTTAATAATTTGAGAGGGATGGTAGTCACTGCACCTTGGATCCACCATTGCTAATAATGATCATCCATTAATACTATTTAAGACAGGAATAGTATCTTATTCAAATAAAGTGTGCCAAAAAAATACAATTAACATTTTTAGGAAATAGTATTTTAATTTTTCAACCATAATAAGTACAAACACTTGGAAAAACTAAAAGTGTACGCAGATTTTGTTCCTTTTTTATTTATTGTATGGAACTATGACTTCTATAAAAAAATATTACATAAACAAAATATGTATACAATTCTGTTGACAAACAATTATTTTTAGATAGCTTTTTTCTTTACAAGAAAAGAAATATTTTGAGATCCGATTGGCAAAAAATTAAAAACTAGATTTGATGAAAACAAATTTGTGAGCCAAAAATTATGGCTCAATAAATTCCAGTTTTATGAAAATAATTTCCAACTTGACAAATTTACTGTATTATAAGAGATAAAATAAAATAATATAAACTTTGAAAATAAATTTATTCTTTAAATGATTGTTCCTAAAGAAAATGTCTATATAATTTTTTTGATGCAAAATCCCCTAAAAACTATAATAGAAATTATTAAAAACATTATTTTTGTAAATTTTTATATAAAAATTAAATGAATGGGAAGTCAGTAATAAATTTCAATAGGATTGTACTCTGATGATAAACAAAGTGAATACAACAATATTGGGGCAATTAATTTTGATTTTTAATCTATAATGTGTTTACATACTGTATACATTTAGACCAATCGACAACTTCACAGGACACACATCTTTTATGTTTTTGTCATTTAGATGAAATTTAATAGAATCAACATTTTATATATCTCAGCCTTCTCTTTAAGAAAATATATATTTGAATGTTCTTCAAGCGATACTTGAGCAGTCAAGCTCATTTTATTGAATTACATCGGCAAGAGTATTCTTACACACCTAGCTGAAATACTCTGGAGCATGGTGTACAATAGTGGCATGTATTTCATACCAATAAGTATACCTTCAATGAAAGAGTAATGATATGTTGTCACTATTTATAGCTTTTAGAAAATGTGTTTAGATAACCTAATTAAATAATTACAAGCATAAATGCTAGCCTAAATAAAATGAGTAATATCTTATAAAACAGGGGTTAGATATAATGGAGTCAAGCGGAAATTATAATTATAAATATCTAATAATTTTTGATGATTTTATTTTCTTAGGATTGGGTTTATAAAATAATTTTGCACCGCCCCTCTGCCTTCCTAGTTGTATGTCTGTTACTCAGACGCTATTTTCATTTCATCTATAACATCATAGGTTACATAGAAAGATAGAAATAAATTAGCCAAATCTGTATTTCTATTTTTTTTAGCACTGCGTCTTAATATCCATTCATATTTTACACTTATGTACTAATTACACTGATGGTTTTAGGGATGAGAAAGGTTACATTTAGTGGAAGTGTACCCACACTTGCGTGGTTGAAGAGTGGGAAACCATTTTGAAAAAACTCAGTACACCTGACCAAGATTCAAACCTCTATCTCCACATCATTGGCAGTCTAGTCTACTGAGCGAGTGATGCCTTAGACCATGCGGCCACCGAAGTGGGTCTGTACTTCTATTGGTCAACAGGAACCATTTATTGCCAGTTTTTACTCAGGGCTGGGCTTATTACACTCGAGGAGGTTTAGTGGAAGGGTGAGAGATACTCAGACATGTTTAATTATTCCACCCCTTTTTTGCTGTTGAATGAACAGGTACTCGAGGGGAAAAACCTTTTATTAAGAACACTCTTTTGGTGTGAGGGTAGTATAAGAGACAAAAACTCGAAAAACTGTCAAGATAATACCCCCAAGTTACAAACAGATTGTCTTTTTATTATATGACAATAGATTACCTTTTGATGGTCAAAGAAGTTGCAGTCCCACCCAGTCATTCATATTGGCATTGTCAAAAAAAGTTGATGAGAGAGTGGTGGGAGTAAACACAAAGCTCCAAAAGCTCAAAGAACTGTCAAAATAATATCCCTCACTTATGAACAGATTGTCTTTCAAAGAAAGAAACATAGGAATAAGTGGTATACACCCTTTTTCAACATCTAAAAACCTTTCAAGAATGCAAAAAGGCCTGTCAGTTGAACAGATCTAATTGATAAGTCATTGATTAGTTATGTAATTATTTGTTTCAATCAACATTTTACAGTTTTATTATTTAGTGGTTCACTAGCTTTGATTTTCTGATTTAATTTAAGGTTCAATTTTGTTTGGAATAACCCATTTGACTTTTATAGAAGATTTTAGTTACCTAATCATTGATTTTGGAACTTAGATTGGAAGTTTTCTCAGAGTTTGATTTTATGTTGATCAAAAGTATAATATTTATATTGCTTACGTTTTTGGTCATGTATGCCTTTTGTGAACTCAACGGTAAAAAATACTGTTTTGTAGTTAATATAAAATTATTAAATAATATCTTCTGTGCTGTATATATTAATCTTTTTGTACATACATTTATAATATAGCTTATACATGTAATTAACAAAGGTTTACCACATTTCACGTTCATACCCTGACAAGAAGGTGTTTTGGGGTTAAAACACCTCCCGACTCGAAATTATTGGTACATGTTAAAAAAAAATCTCCTCAATGCCTAGTTTACAAGCTTATTAGCGCCTTTAAAATAAATAACATCAAAAATCTCATTTATGTTTAAAAATAATTTGAAATAAATCTAAGCAGAATTCGATGATGACAAAATTCCTTAACATATCCTGTTAGAAAACCTCAAAGCGCCACCACGTGTAGGTACCTAACCTTTCTCCACACACTCCCCAAAAAACCCTCTTAACTTATATCTACTAATATTTTGAAATGCTATGTGGATTTCTTCAAATGGAAATCTGACAAGAGATATTGTTAATATTATTCATGTTTGTAGATATGGTTTTGATACGCCTCATGATTATAATGACCATGAGCTCTACTGCGGAGGATTCACCAGGCAGTGGAAAAATAACAATGGCAAGTGTGGCATCTGTGGGGATCCCTGGGATATGAAACCAGTGAGTAATGTGAACCACTCTTATTTCAACATCTAAAGAGGCACCTATTTTAAACAAATATCTAGAAAACCGAAGAGAAACAACAGTAAAAACATACATTCTTAAAAATCCTTAAAATTGTCCTTATTATATAGTATAGTAGGCATTGACCTCTGTGGAGTTGGAGTGGAGTTTTCACCTCAAGACCCAATGTTCATGGTTTCAAACCCATCTGAAGCTAACAAATTTTTTTTTGACCGACAATTATACGTTGCACAACCTCCTTTGGAGACGAATTAAGCCTGTCAGTCCCATGTCTTTTGCGACATGTGAATTATCACTGGAAGGTATGTTAACATACCTTTCTAGCAAATTTGGTAGGCTCTTTCACGTTTGCTCATAGAGTTCACTCTGTTTCCACGAGCAAGTGTCAGGAAGGGCATCTTGCTTTAAAACATGTCCAACCAAACAAATATAGCAAGTTCTTGTGACTTTCCATAGATTAAAAATAAACATTGACCCTGCATGAGTGGGATAAGATGTAGGAAAGGAGAAAGAAGAAGGTATAGTATATATTCTAGTTTCTTAATGAATACAACCTAACATGAATATTTCTACTTTTTAATATTTAGAGAAATTGTCCAAATATTAGGTATTTTACAAAAATATACAATTATTTGCCACCATATTTACAACATACACAAAAAATAAGATACTTAATTGATTAAAGATGTACTTTCTAGAATTTATCTCTGCTTTATGCCTCTATTCTGCTTCCATTGTTCTCGCTCTTTGTATTAGTTTCTGCATTATCGCAGTGGTTATGTTCAAAAAGCCCTTATTTACTGTAATAATGGTTCAATAGTGTAAGAGTAGTGATGCTAGTAGGGCTTTTAAGCGTAAGAGAAGTAATTTTGTCCTTTCCAATAGATTACATTATTTTTTAACAAATGCAGTAAATAACATTTTGTTCGTTACTATCCATGGTTTCACATAACCACGGTAGTTCTTGAATTTTTTTTAGCACCGAGTCTTACTACACTAATGAGTTTGGGATGAGGAGAGTTTTATTTTAAGGAAGTGCACTCCCATTTGCATAAAGAGTGGAAAACCTTTTTGGAAAAACCAGCCTCAGCAAACTCCAATCACCCTGTCATTGGCAGTCTAGTCTAACATGAGAGTAACTCCTTAGATCATGAGGCCACCAAGGCAGGTTTGGAATATATTAGCCATGAAATTGGGGGCACTACTAATGGCAATGTATATAGGTCTATTTATTTTATGCTAAATCTTTAAGCAATGACCAGAGTTAATTTCTCTCAGAAACAGATTTGTCACTTACATATCACTATTTAGGCTGTTTTTGAATAGTCTACACACTCTAATCAAACACGTTTCTCTCACCCTATAGTACATAGGGTAGGCTTAAATAATACTTTTCAGACAAAAAAGTACAGCTAAAGTTACATTGGTGGCTTATTCTGAAACATGTGTTTCTATGGTACCGAGATTGAATTTTGATAGCGTTTTGTTTACCATAAACTTTTTAATTTTGTCTTAAAATATAAATACACAGGCCAATAGGGCTTTAAAAATGGAATGACTTACAGAAAGATGTCTTGTCTAAAGACATTCTAAATATTTCGTAACACAATATACACTTTTCCAGAGAACAAATTCAATTTTCGAGTCCGCACCAAAAGAAATGTCCATGCTAAACACAAGGTCATGAAATAATAAAAACTGTTACTTAAATTTCATAAATTTTTTAATGTATATCAAAATTTTTCTGATTATTCTGACAATTCTATGTATTATCCATGTACCAATTTAACTTCTCCTTATGTTTAATGTTCAACCATTATTCTTATTTAGACTCCTTATTGCCTGTATTTCATCTAATTGGTTGTGTTAAAGGTTATTCAAGTATTAACCACTTATTAATAGCATTTATTTAGTGAATAAATATTCCCTTTGCATTTGTCAATTTCTCATCTTCATTTTTTATTTTCAACTTACTTTCTTTTTACTATATCTATCCTTTTTCATAGTTCTTATTTAAGATTTTCAATATATCTGTTTGGTATTGAGTGTTCCT
Organism: Timema monikensis; assembly: GCA_902151445.1. NCBI lineage: Eukaryota > Metazoa > Arthropoda > Insecta > Phasmatodea > Timematidae > Timema > Timema monikensis. The sequence continues at coordinate 13,438 of CABFVZ010004771.1, read as the reverse complement.
TTGAGAATATTTATTATACTCCTCCTTACTAACTTAATATGAATATAATTAATATGTTTGGATATTGATAACACACTTAATTCTCGTTATAGTCAATACAAATTAATGACCATGTAGCACAGTCATTCAGAAAGGGAATTATACACCAAATAGTAAATGAAAAGAGGAAATTATCACTAATAATTGACAAGACCTCAATTTTAAAATTAAATTCGTACACTAGTTATTTATATAAAAACTTCAATAAATATAGAAATGGAGAATATTTTTCTCCATTTGATAAAAATCAAATATTAAAGAACACAAGCAATGAAAAAAAATTCTCTTATAGTGTCTTCAGTCACATGGACTTACTAGAGAATATTTTAAAATATTTCTAATTTATTTGTACATAATGGTGCTGATGTGATGTGATGTGATGTGATGTAATCTGGTGGCCAGGATTGATAACAACGCTATGTGAGAAATCTCCTTGCATTTTAGTTTGACACTAATTAATAATGGATTTAAACAGTGGTGGCAGAACCTTTTTTGTATGGGGGGAGGGGGGGCAACCAAAGAGGGGGAAAAAATCTCTAAAATGTTATTTTTTAAATTTTATGTACACCTGTAGCAAAAAAAAAAAAGCTGAACCAAATTTCTGTGTGTCCCCTTGTCTGTCCATCCTGGGCCACGAATCTGAAATAGTTTGATGGATTTTCTTAAAACTTGATATCTAGATACTATTTTGCAATACCTCAGGACTTTTCTTTTTAATCCTAGCCCTCAAATTAAAGGTAGTTTACTGATGAGTTTTTTTTTAAATTTCAAATATTTCGAAAATGGCTTTAACGATTTTGATTAAAATGCATATTTAGGTTTTGTTTGACCTAATAAATAGCACTATGGTATTGGTTTTTGGGCGAAAATTCTTTGAAGGGTAGTTTACTGATTGATAATTTTAGAAAATTCAAAAGAACTCGAAATTGACTCCAACGATTTGGTTCCAAATTGGTGTCGTGAGAGTGTTTAAAATGACAAATAACACTATATATTTATTTTTGGGCTAAAGCCTCATTTAAGGGTAGTTTACTGATGAATGATTTTACAAAACTATAAATATTTTTAAAACAGCTATAGCGATTTGTTTCCAAATAGGTATCTTGAGAATATTTGATATGACAAAAACCACTGTATACTTGTTTTGAGGGGTAAAACTTTGTTTAAGGACCAATTGTTAAAAAATGTAAGATATTTACAAAATTGCCCTAACTATTTGGTTCCAAATGGGTATATTGGGAGTGTTTCACCCTATGCATTACACTGTAAATAATTTAAAAATAATTTCTAAACAATTGATTTTTAAAAATTTGAAATTTTTACGAAATGATGTTAATATTATATTAAAAATTCATATTTGAAGCGTATTTAAACAAGACGATATACTTGTTTTTTAGAGGAAATCTTACCTACGAATAGTTTATTTAATACCTTTTTTCAACATTTTGTGCAAGGCTATAATACACCATTTGAGAAAGTTTGTGTGATTGTGTAGTACCATTTATTTGTGTGTGCTACGTTAAATAAATTTTTAATACAGTGAGTAGTTTACTTACAAACTAATTAGATATTCCTTCACAAATCATAGCAGTTAAAAATTAGTGACTCTTGAAAACATTAAATCTAGGTTACTGAAAATTAACATGTGCTAAGTTAAATATACATTGAATTTTACAACAAAAACAAATAATAATATACACTGCACTTGAGTAAAATATATATTGCACTTTACAACAAAAGCAAATAATAACATACACTGCAATGAAATTAATATCTGGTTCAGCCATTTAAATGTTGGCTGTGAGCAAGCATTAATACAATTATTATAGGTTCTAAGTTCGCGCAAAGAAAAAAAGTTTCCAGTTAAATTTCCTTGCCACATTTTTCACAAACTAGATTCAAATTAAGTCATGAACAAGAAATGTTACACAGCAATAATATAACATATTAGAAATGCATATTTTAAATTTTATTTTACAAACATGATTTAAATATAGGTCAAGGCTGGTCAGTGATTTTGTGCAATTTAAAAATAGAAAAAAATTTGAAACATAATTTTAGTCAAATAATCTTAAATAGAATAAGACCTAACTACTCATCAAATGTGTGAACTTTAACTTAATAATATTTTATTATTTTTAATTATTACCAAGATTTTTAAACTTATTATAATAACCATTGCTTTTTTTTTTCTTTTTTTAAATGACATTTCGATGACACCCCTTGAGTAGTATTCTCTATTGCTACGACACTGCGCCTACTTTATGTGTTTAGCTCAAAATTATTTACATAGTGAAATTAAACTATTATTTTGTGTGTCTGCAGGCCGGATAGTCGACCTAATACAAAAGTCTTGCAGACAAGCCGGTCGGGCAGATATGTCTTATGGGCTGAGTGCGGCCCACGAATTTACGAACCCTAATCTGAGATAGTCACTCTCGAAAGAGATCGGGGTTCTAATCCCAGTCCGAGGTATGGAGCGTGTTTTTTCCCAAATAATTTTCCTCTCTTCCTCCACGCAAAATTGTGGATACACTGCCCCTAAATACAACCTTACTCATCTCTAACCCAGACGGGTATTAAAATGTGGTGACAAAAAAATTAAATGATAAAGTTCTGGTTTTAAAAATCTATAATCATTAATCTTACCGTGTATTGTATTATTAATTTGGAGATCTTTTTTTTTTTTTTTGTAGTGATGTGCGATTCTTTTACTTTTTCAAAATAATCGTGATTTCCTATTAGCCATTTTACAATAGTTTGCAGATCCTGACATGCACTTTAACTTAACAAAAGGTCACAAAGCACTACACTACCAAATAAGAGAAAGGTGGATGTATGAAAATAATGATCTCAGGAATGTAAGGGGTGCTATGAAGTGGCTTTGGGAAGGAAGGGGAGGATAGTGAAAAGACCTTGGGAAGGAAGAAGGGACCCATTACATCATGTAGGCTGTCCGCGCGCAATTCAATCAGCTGAAAAAACACTTTGTGGCTAGTCATGACTAACTTTGGGTAATAAAAGGGCACACACAGACTATTAAATGTTTTAATCAAACAATGTTCAAGGAATGAGTGAGGGAAGCTAATTTATTTCGGGGGAGGAGGGGCCAAATTTATTCTGGGGGGAGAGTCTCTCCTGCCCCCCCCCACCCCCCCTGGTTCCGTCACCACTGTATATAAACAAGCAATATTTGACACCATTGATGATATTAAAGAATCAAATCATTTCAAAGCATTTATGAGCATAGATTATTTAGTCAATTTCCTAAGAACACAAAGTAATTATTTCTAGCTGTTGCATCAACACTTTGAGTAAAATAAAATTGGTCGAATACTAGATGTGAGGAAGCTTACTCACGGTTTAAGAACAGCTAAGTCTGTTTGGAACTTCTACCAAGCATTAATAGTTTACTTTAAGAATAAATTGAATGACCCAACACAGAATTCCCTTGATAGATTAAAATGTCTGGGAATGTTTAACTAAACAAGACCCACTTAAGTGGCCTAACGTGTTTCTCTTGTATTAGGCTGCTCCACCACTACTCTATCCAGGACCGAAAGTTTGTTCATCTATTTCATTCCTGCTATTCATGTCATTCATGTCAGAGATTTTGTGGTTCATATCTGCTCCACTGTACTGTTCTATCATTCTATTATCCATGTTGAATAATTTATTGTTCATCTGTTCCATCAGGTCTTGGGTGATAAATGCTAGCTAGACCTTTAATATCCACGGCCACGTTTCTTGTTATCATAAATCTAACAACGCAATCAGAAATATCTCACTTCTGACAACAATGTAGCATGACTGGGGGGTTGTGGACCATTCACACATTACCATGTGCACCACGAGGTTTTTTTTTTTTTTTTTTAAAGAAGCTATCTAAATGAGGTAGGAATGGGAAGTGAGCTCGCATTTTCGTGGAAGAAGAGTCAGAAAAATACTCATCACAGCCAGCCGGGATTAGAACCCCGACTTANCCAATTCCTACTTACCTTGGTGCCACGAGGTTTTTTTTTTTTTTTTTAAAGATATTGGGGTACTTTATGGGCTATTACAATTGAAAACACACACGATCATCTTAAATTTACTTGTCTACACTTTGCCTCACTAGACTGAACTGGCTGGGTTTCCCTGCCGACCACGCATTTAAGAAGTTGTCAGGATATGGAACACTTATTTTCCAGAATACTGGGCTCGAATGGATCTATTTAGCCCATCTAAAAGGGCAATTTTTTTTTTCAAATACACTTTCCCTTTCCATCCCCCTCATACCATGACTCGGTCTACCTTCTTAACAATGACGTAGAGGTAACACAAGTAACAAATATGCTAGCCTAGTAGTCAATTAACTTTCTTGTTAAAATATTGTAGAATTTAGCATCTTAGAAATTTAACTAGTTTTAATTAATAGATACATTTTATTTTAATCAATGTAGAATGTTTTGCCAAAGAGATGGTCCGTAGCATATTAGCTTAACCACTTAAACTATTTCACTTATAGTTACATGTTTTCTTTAATACTAGTAATTTTTTAATGATCTTAATATGATGCTATACTTGAAAGTAAATTGTTTGGATTATGCAAAAAAAAGAAATACTTTTTTCTATATCATTTTAAGAGGCCACAATAAACTTTTGCTCTTCAATTATTTTGGTCATAAATAGACCTATGCTCACATTCTATAACAATCTAACATCATCAGTTAATTTTCTTTAAAAACCTTATACTTAAGAAGACAGAGAAAAAAATGTCTACACTAGTTAAATGTTCTTGAAAATGTATGGTTAATACTTTGCTGTGCACTGACTTTTTTTTTTCAAACAATTAAATTTTTTTTTCAGCCTCGGCCACATGAAGCTGGAGGTAAGTACGCCAAGGGTGTAATAGTTCGCCACTACAAGGAAGCTTCCTTAATAAACATCCGCGTGGAACTAACAGCCAACCACCGTGGATTCTTTGAGTTCCGTTTGTGTCCTAATAATAGACCAAAGAAAATAGGGACGCAAGAGTGTTTGGATAAATATATATTAAGCCGTGCAAGCCAAAAAGATGAACTTCAAGAAACTCGTTACTATCCAGAATTAGGCAACAAGATATTTGAAATTAAATATGTTCTACCTATTGGTCTTACATGCACGCAGTGTATTTTACAGTGGAGATATATTGCCGGAAATAACTGGGGCACTTGCTCTAATGGAACTGGGGCTGTGGGCTGCGGGCCTCAAGAGGAATTCCGTGCATGTGCAGATGTTGCCATCGTCAATGCTAGTGGCCTGGCTAATGATACCTCATTCGAAGATGAGAGGGACAACGAGATTCCAGTAGGAGATACTAATAAGACAAAGAACTCATCTATTGAGAATGAAAACCTGTTTTTGTTGATGCTAATGATTATTATTTGTACATTCACAGCAGTGGTAATATTATTAAGTCTAGTATACCTGTACTATTATCAAGCCAAAGATCATGTGAAGCAGTTGCTGAAAAAAAAACAACAGCCACTAAGACCTCCTCGAAAAAAGAAATATTTGAATGATGATCATCACACCAATAATGAAGTGTAACTAGTTAGTCTGATTTTCATACGATGGCCTCTTTTTTTTTTAAATAAGAACATTATTGTAATTTATATAATTATAATTATGTTACTAGTTTTTTTAATACTTAAAGCAAGGGGGTTCTTAAGGCCTTAGGTTACATTTAAAGTGAGCTCTAAATCAGTGCTACTCAAATGGTGGGTGATCCATGGACCCGTGGGCCAGAAACTAAGACAAACTTTTTTTTTCAAGTTAAATTAATTTAAAAGTTCCATGTCAAGTTACAAACAGTTAAAACAATGGTTAAAATGGATATCATCAGACTACACTACCATTCATAATATTGTTTTTTCCTTCAAGAACAAGATAGTTTCTGTCTTTCATAACTCTTATATTCAAATAGAGCACATACTTATCCAGACATGTTCAGTAATTTATTTTGAGCTAGTTTATCAATAGCTATTAACGGCCGGAGGTTTCATTCGCTGTGCTGTCCACAAGACACATTCTATTCACAAATGTTCGCACTATATTTGACAACATGTAGTGGCCGCTAGGTCGGTATATCTTGCTTGTAGACTGGTGACATTAAGTTCTTTTTAAATCCCTAACTACTTTATTGTGTATTATACAACCTCAAAATTTATATGGCAAGGCTCACTTGTACAAATTATTCCACCAGGAGCACTGTAGTAAACTTGTCGCACATAAATTGCCAAGTGTTCTATATTTGATAGAACTAAGGAGCCAGAAGAACATAGATAGTTACATCTATATATTTCAGACCAACCATTTTACTTATGATGAAATTAATATCTGCCTCGATCATATACGTACACACTTTTCATATCAGGGTTTTTAATTCAGACACACTTAGAATGGCAATGCACTTACTGGAAAGGGGAGAACTGACAGTTTCTTGCCATTCTATCCAATGCTGTATTATTTCACTCAGGCAGCTGTATAAATTTTATGTTGCCTAATTTTCTAGGTTGGCTGGCAAGTGTAACTATCATATTCCTATTTAAGACCAAGAGATCACTAGAAGTATAACAAGCAAGAAAATTGAAGATCAAATAACCGTATTAGTGATAAGAGATATGGAGGCAAGAAAATGAGTACTGCATAGTTAAGTTGCAAATGTGGCTTAGTTTTTCCAATAAAATCTTGAGCTTGATTAAATTTTCCTTATAACTATCCAATAACATCGCATATAAGTAAATGTTCTTAAATTAACTGTATGACTGCCTACTGAACTAAGGGTCCCAGCTTTAGTTCCTGGAATGGCTAAAAATGTATCATTGATAAAATTTAGTGGTTTCCCTTAACATTGATAAATTATCAGTCGGGGGATTGGGTGTTTTGTCTGTTATATAAAAGTAGTTTGTAAATCGTGTGCTGATAAAATCAGGTGGTTTAGAAAGTACATATAAAATACCCCAAATTAATAAATAATAGCTATGACAATCAATATTTTTTAGCATAAACAAATAGATCAAATTCAATAATACTTGACAGGGAAAGAAAGAGGTTGATATAAAGTTTTTTTTAACTAGTAAAATGAGTTAGGTATGAGGAAGGTTGAATTAAAGAAAGTGTATGCACATTTGTATGTAGGGAGGGCGAGAAACCATTTAGGAAACTACCCTCAGTACACCTTACCAGGATTTGAACATTGATCTCTCTGTCATCGGCAGTCTAGTCTAACACGAGAGAGTGACACCTTAGACCATGGGGTCATCAAAGTAGTAACATTTTCTTTAAATAAATGGTGATATGAGAAAAGTTGTACAAATGTATTTTCAATCATTTCACTTTTTCTGGTTCAGTTCTAGTTCTAGTTCTATTTTTGGGTTCTCAATTCCACTTAATTACAAAAACAAATCTATCCATCTAATACACCCACTTATAACATAATTACCTAGGCCTACTAATTAGTGATATGTAAATCACTTATTTTTAAATTAAATAAAATCTTAGTAAACTATACTTTAATTATAAATTAAACATTGAAAAGAGGATATAAGGGCAAGGCCTACATTATTATTATTATTATTATTATTATTAGCACCGCGTCTTACTACCCATTCGGGTTATACGCACTTACGCTAATGTGTAATGGTAGGGTGATTGTGAGATGAAATGGAGGACCTACAGTTTAACGTGGAATCCGAACCACGGTGGAGGCCTGGCATTCCCCACATTCACAAGATGTCTTGTCAGAGGTGAAGGAAGGGTTTGGTAATCAGATAAATCTTTGCCGGGACCGAGGATTGAACCCCGGCCGCCAGCATAGAAGTCTGACACCTTACCCCTAGACCACCAGGTCACCGGCAAGGCCTACACTTTGCGAAGCCTACACTTTGCGAAAACTGTAGGCCTAAAAGTTCACAATTAAAACACAACAAAACACATATTATTATGAAATTTTTGGGTACATCAGTCTCCTTCTTCGGCAGAAGAATAATATAATTTCGGCAGTCATAATAATATAATTTACCGTATTAATTTCACAATAATTAGAGTTAGGTCAAATCTACTATTTTACAAATCTGATTCGTGGAAAAAATTATGAACCTCAGAGGAAATATAAATAATGGAATAATAGAAATACTAACTAAATGTTAAAACAAATTCTTATAATCCATTCATTATAACATTCATACATTCAGTTAAATTAATGGTCTGGAGTCTGGTTGTTGAGTTTGTCCTATAATTATATTGGTACTGAACCAACATTAAGCAATATTAGAGCTTTTAAGCAAATCTAAATTATAAGATTGAAAGAAAAAGTATTTATAGATGTGTGTCTCGAATCCTCAAATTTCGATTATTCTTAGCACCGCGTCTTATTACCCTTTCGGGTTATATGTTTATGTACTAGCTAATTACACTAATGGGTTAGGGATAAAGAAGGTTAAATCTAGAGTAAGTGTACCCACATTTATGTATAAGGAGAGTGATGAACCATTTAGGGAAAACAACCCTCAGTACACCTGACCGGGATTGATCCACGATCTCCCCATTATCAGTGGTGTAGTCACTTGTGAGAATAGCACCTTAGACCATGCAGCCATTGAAGTGGGTACTAATTTTTTATGTAGGTATGAATATATTTTTAACGTTTTTAAAGACCTTTATAACCAAGGACATAGGAACCAGCAACCAACTTTCACTGTACTGAAATTGATTCTTTTAGGAGTAACTTACAGAACTGAATCGACCCATCACTATTTTTTACTTATATTTTCCGAAGATAGAATAATGTTTTTCTTCCAAAGAACATAACAAATACAGGAAGTAATTGTTGATTTGTTTCAAATAATTTAACTTCTTTGTATAAATAGAACTTGAAATTTTAAAATAAGGTATAAGCTGACCAAATCTCAGTATACTGGAGTGCTGTTGTGACAGGGAAGTCAAGGTTTGAATCTCGGATGAGTGCACAGAGTATAAGTTTCACATGTGATTTATAAATGTAGTTTTCCCATCTCATGTTCACACTGATGTGATTTCAGTTCCTTTAAATACCATCCTCATCCCTAATCCATAGAGCCATTGGTTGGTCCTCATGTTAAAATGTATAAATTAATTTTTTTTTCTCTGTATGTATGCATTATAATTATAAGTATATCAAACTTGCATAATACTCTTAAGTCAACATTGTGTTAAAATGTTTAGTGTACCTAGGTCATGGACTTAATTTTGAATAATTGTATTTCAGCAAAATAGTTGAGTCAAAAAAATAAATATTCAAAAAAATTACTGTCCTAGAAGTCTTAGATGTTTGTTAATGTTACAACTGTTAAGGCCACATTAGATTTTTTAATGAGTACATGTAATGTTCTCTCACAAATTTTTTAATATAGTTAATATAATATCTTGAAATTAATTGATACAAACTAAGAGTAGTTTACAAATATTGTTCGAATGTGTGTTGAAAAATACTGAACATATGAATTGAACCTGAAACCTAGGACGTATTATGCCAATGCTCTACTTCTGAATTATTCTCACACACACAAAAAAAGACTAAGAATGGTAGCGCAACATATTTTAGCGTTTGTGATATTACAATGAGTCTAACCAACCCCTTTCCCTTTTGTTTTGTCCGATACGATATTGTTGGTCTTTGATTTCTGGGTTCTAGAAGAATGAAGTAATTCCAGGAAAGCATATATATGGCCTCAATTCTTCTAGAAGCATCCATGTGATGAAGATCCTATAGAAACATCCAGAAGTTTACTCAAAGACACCCACCATCATATCATTATCTCGTCCCTTGCTTTAGCTTTATTCTTCAACCATTAGTTCCCTAACTCTTCCCTATGCTGTCAATTATGTAATATTAAGTGGCACTACTTATTTGTCTGTATAAATATTATTTCTGGTTAAAAAAAATGAACTCTTGGTACAGCGTTATTGAGTAATGGCCCTTGCAATATACAGGGTGGCTCTCCTGGTGCTAAAACTAATCTAAATTAATTTCCAGTGTATTTTTTTATAATGTTAAATAATTTCAAATTTTTCTTTAGAAGCAATTCTACTTCAAATGATTTGATGTTGAAATGCTTAGTAACACAATCAAAATATTATTGTCCTTTATAGTCGCATAATGATGCAATACATGTAAGGTTTGAGTTTTGTTTAGAGTATTATTGCATTTATCTTAACTTTGAGCATGATTAAACAATGTTGGGTACAGTGTATTACACCATAATCCTTGGTCAACTTTACACAGTATGAGATGGGTACACTTGGTTACAAACAAAAGTAAATACTATCAATAACATATGTTTTATACATACATATTACTTTACATGTCTTGATGCAAATATTCTTATTGTTATTGTAAATATGGATATTAAATTGTGTCTCATCAAACCTATTTGAAAACAAATGTTGTTAACCTAAATTTTGTGTAACACACATTCATGTTTTAGTTTAGGTAACCTTGCTCCAAACAATATAGTTTTAACTATCAGTCCACCTGTTATTATTAAAGGCCTGTTTATTAATGGGCAAATCACCATATGTATTAACTGACAAATGAGAGCGCTCTTACTATTTGACGTTCTAGCTGGACACCTAAATTAATGTTATGTTTTCCCGAACTGTTGTTTGTTTTGGAATGAAATTTATTATTTATGAAACTAACTTTTGACTTGTTTTCATTCCTATTAAGAGTGAATTAAGTTCAGTTTCCTATACCTTTGTTGCTCTTGGCGGTTAATATGTTACACTAAAGAGAAATGAATGGAATGTTATCTTATATATGTCCTAAATTGGTTTTACGTGTCCCAAAATATAGAACTTGGGTCGTCCTTAAATTATGTAAGGGTTGAGGAGGGGGTAAGGGGGTGTTAAGTATTTTTTTAGGATATCTTAATTGGGATAGGAATGTGTTAGAACCCATCTTAAGAAGCCACCATAGTACTCGAAAGATATACTGAAACAGGTGCGTCTTATTGAACTATTTTATCAGCAATTAATAGTAGTATGTTGAAGAAAAGAAAGATCCAACATATTTAAGAGTGTCACTTGGATGTTATGGTATTAGTTTTTTTTTTAATCTATTTCAGCAATGAGGAAGAAAATGTTAACTGTCAAAAAAATCTCTTAATTTTAACAGAGTAACATGGAGAACTAGACTAAATTAAAACCATAGGTTTCTAGCTGTGAGATAAAGATTTTGTGCTAAAATTCTGTGGTCAAAACACAAAAACTTAAAAGTTATTAGTTAAATTAGAATCTATATGGGCCCAGCTAGTGCTGCTACTGAGCGTTGGCTGACCGAGTGCACGTCCATCATGGATAATGAAGAAGGAAGGAGGGAGAGCAGAGTGTCAAACAGAAGGAAAAACTACTTGAAGGGCAGTACACGGGGGAGGGGACAAGGGAGAAGGAGCCTGCGGTCTCTTTGACAGACCACTCACGTTACAGCTATTGATAAGTTTTGCTCGAGTTGAAACCAAATGTTATTTCAGTTTTAAAGACTATAGGCTAAGTTTGTGTTTCTATTTTTCTAGTACTACAATAACCTACGTACATGACTTTTTTTGCTACTGAGTCTTACTACCCATCCAGGCTATACGCATATGAACTAATTATGCTAATTTGCTAGGGATAAGAAAGGTATAATTTAGAGGCAAAGTACCAAGATTTGCAGGGGAGTGGAAAACTATTCAGGAAAAACCACCCTCATTACACCCAACTGGGATTTGAAACCCCATCTCTCCAAAATTGTTGGTCTAATGCGAGAGTGATACCCTGGCCTAGACCATTCAACCACTGAAGTGAAAGACCTGACTTCATTCTGCATTAGTTTATGGTGAAGCTCGTTCATGTGTTCAAACATTATTAAATAAATGAAGAATGTTCCTTTTTTACATTTCAACACTTCTTCCCATTTTTTTCCATATGGGAGACGCTGTTAGTAACAAAATAATCAGTTGCCAAATAATTGTATATAGAGCAGTCATGGGAATTCTTAGTTAGATACACTTATCAGCAATATTATTTAACTCCCATCGATAGGCACATGAACTAAACAACAAGCTTGTCTAGTCTGGTTTGTCAGTGACGGGGAGGTCAAGGCTCGAATCCCGGCTAGATGTACTGAGGATGGATAATTTCCCACTCTCACTTCTTTATTAAGCAATAAAAGACAGCTATTTCACAGAATATTTAGTTATTCCTTATGGCTTCAACAAATGAAGAAAACTTTCATAAAAAAACACACAAATCCAGATGTCCCGGGACCGATCGCTGGCACTTTCAGAATTTTTTTGTGGAGCAGTGGGTCTGGAACGGGGTCAACTCAGCCTTATGAGGACAGTTGAGGAGCCACTCGGTTGGGTATAGATCGCTTGTGGGCTCACACCATGGAGACTACGGGCCCACCGATGCAGGTAGTAATTAGTAATCCCTGTATTAAATATACTAGAGGGACTACAAAATCACTTTTCATCATTTAGCATGTTGGGTTAATTTTTACAAAAACTTTTTTTAAGTTATGTGTTTCTATATCTTGTAAAACCAAAAGAGTATCCTGAGGAAATCTAAACTTGGATCCATCAGTAAACGGCAATAAGTTAAATATGATATGAATTATATCTCTGACCATCAGCCTCCAAATATGCAACTATTTTGGTTAAATATTATTTTATTTGGGTCTTTCGAGTCAAATATAGAAAAATATTAATAGGGAGATTTGTGTTTTAGCTTAATACACGATTTATTACTAAATATTATAAAATAAGCTCTTAAATGTAGTCTATATGTCTTATTATAAACTATAATGTACTCATATGTAATCTCAACAGCTGTAACCTATTTAGGCTCAGTTGCCTACTTAAATATATAAGAACTTATAAGGGTATTATATGTGTAACTACTTTATTGTTGGGATAATTCATTATGTAAAACAAATAATTAAGTTAACAATAAATAGATTTATTATAGAAAAACATAAATGAGATATAATATTACAATAGTTATATCAGATTATTGCTGGTTGACAATTGAACATGTAATATATAAGTTCAGGAAAACAAGTGAACACATCGTAGATCACGGAAAACTTTACGTTAAATACAAGATGTGTTGACATATAGCAAGTCCAAACTATAGGATTGTCTTGCAGCTGATTGAGTAAATAAGTGTCCAAGGCAGTAGGCTGGAAGAGCCTATTCACTATCAGAACAGCTGGGCAAGTGCCAGGCTGCTGTCAGTGGGGTGTAAAAGGAAAACAGTGAAATTATTACCAATTACCAATGAAAGTTAATTGTAAATCCTATAAGTTTAGAGTTATTTTATATATATATATAAGTCCTAAGCAAGCAATCTTGTTCAA
>CABFVZ010004770.1:0-42803 GCA_902151445.1 Timema monikensis | reverse complement strand
CAACAAAGGAAAGAGACTTGTCTACCAGTTAACTACATCAGTGAACACGCGGGCTAGACTTCAAGCACGTTTAACTATTTGGTTTTACCTGTGACAGTGAGGTAAAGATTCAAAACAAGGCAGTTTTAATTACTCCAAACTATCTTACACACCCTTCCGCCTCGAGAATAAGAGTAGGATCTCCTCTTAATTTCTATTTAAATTTGTATTGGCCGGATTGGTAGTAATAAGTTATTTTAAAAATTATAAATAAGAAATTTGGTATAAATGGCCATTTTAGCTTTTGATAAGAGGGCTACTAGCTTGTTCCCCTATATAGGTATGTAAAATTGTGTTTTAACTATTTTAATAAATAATGTATTAAGAGTCCAGTTATTGTATACTTACTTACTCCATGGAATTAAGAACTCAAGTTTCAGTGCTGTACTTACAAAAGCATGCCACCTATCCCTATATTAATCTAGTTATATCCAGTCCACCTCATTATACTTAAACTCTTTCAGGTTTATTCTAATGTCATCCTCCCATCTGCGTCCTGGTCTTCCCAATGATCTCTTCCTTTTGGGTTTGTCAGTCAGTATTTGTCCTAAATTTAAGATACTTTGCTTGTAGAATTTACAATAATATAATAGGTTATTTTAATGTGCTACGCGTCCGACTACCCGTTTGGAATAAATCTACTTCCAATAGCTAGTCTAAGGTTGGGAGTCTTTAAGAGAAGTAAACACTCATGTGTTATAAATCGTCATATTCTCATTGTAAAATGTCACTGATCGGATTCTTGAGAATGGGGTTCTAGCTGTGATTTATCTCAAAGATGTTATTATTCTTTCTCCTTACTTCCCTTTTGTTGACCTCCTTATAATAAACTGACCCGCCTCGGTGGCATAGTTGGCTAACGCGCTTGTCGTGTTGAGCTCGACCGCTGAGGACGGAGATCGAGGTTCGAATCTCGGTCGGGTGAACTGGGGGTGGTTTTTCCTAAATGGTATTCCAATCTCCCTCCACGCAAATCTGGGTTCACTTCCTCTAATTCAACCTTCCCAATTCCTAATCCGTTAGCGTAATTAGTAATTAAAGTGTATAACCCGAACGGGTAGTAAGACGCGGTGCTAAATATTATTATTTTTATTATTATAAACTGTTAATAACTAGTGTGTTAAACATAATAATTCATTAATAAAATGTGTTTGAGCACACTCTAGAGAGAGGATTAATAAGCATAAATGGACAAAATTAGACCTCCAGTAACCCAGCCATGATTTAAACCATAAGGTCTCAGGTTAACACAGATGATCTCGCTGACGCCTACAGGAATAATGTGTCTTTGGAGCGTTTGCCCCCATCTTAGGGTTTAATCCTGGGTCTCTATTCTTACATAACGTTAAAATAATAACTAATAGTATATGTCTAATAGTGCATAATTAATCAATTTATATTAATACAATGAATAATTTGTGTATCTGTGTGTTGGTCTGTTATGAGCGTTGAAAGATATCCATCGCAAGCAGAAGTATGAAATTTAAAAATTAGCAGCCTATACGCACAAACATGTACGTACACCTCAAAGTCAGAATTTTTAAATTTGGATTTTATTTTTTTTTAATTAATTTAAAAGCGGGTTTGAGTAAATAAAATGAATACTTGTGTGTGTTTGAAGCAAATACAAGAGTTGCCAGGCGTAACCACGCAATCAGTTGCGTGGCTATCATGGGCAACGCTGAGTACTTCTGCTATACCTTATATATAAAACCTTCCAGAATTAAACAAAATAAACTCAAATCAATTCTTGTTTATTTTTAGAAGCTGGCTTTGTTCTGTTAGGCAAGATCTCTAGAAATACTTAATCTAAGGGTTCATTCACAATGTTTATTAAATTGTATATTTGTAAATATAAAAGTAACGTGAACTAAGTAATGCCTTGACTATTAAATATGATTTGAGGTTTTCTTTGCCTATTATTTTATTGGTGTCATGAATATTAGTGTGGACTTACTTCTAAATATAAAAATCGAAATATTTCCCTTTAGTTTTCAATCATATCCACAATCACAGTCTTTGACATTGAAACAGTGATAATTTATTTATAATAGAAAAGTATGGCTAATACAAGACAAATTCAAATATGAACAGAAGATATTTTTTGTTTGCGGTGTCTACTGGAATTTTAATTGGCTAGAACCTCTCCCAGTATATTTATTGGCTGATACGTCTCAAGAGGATGCATCTATATTAATAAAACCAGGAGTTTGTATTTTTGTTTGTCTGTCTGTCTGTCCACCATGAGCTTTGCACGATATATACCCAACGTAAAGGTATTAAATTTAAAATTTGTATGCCCCTTGACATAAACATATTCAAGCCTATCTCTAAGTCAGAATTTTACATTTTCGATGATATTTTCTTGAGTTAATTAAAACACAAAAATTGAAGAAGTATAAATTCCGCCATTTAGATTTAGATTTAGACTTCATAAAGTTGTGCAATGCGGTTTATGATAGACCTTGTGCACGAACATGTGCACCTGGAACAAGAAATTTTACAAATTTTTTTAGATTTACTTTTTAAACTTTATACTGCCTTAACCCCAGTTACTCTTTTCCCTCAATCGCACTATTTTCTCTTTTTAACTCTTTTACACATTTGGTCCTTTTAGCAACTTTGGACCCTTCAAAAACTTTTTAACCTTTTGATCCTTTTTTACCTCCTTTATCTTTTTAACATTTTTTTAAGATTTATTTTCTACGTTGTTATAATATTGCCCTTTTACCCTTCTAAGCTGTTTAGCCTATTTACAATTTTTCCATTTTTTAACCATTTTTATATTCCCTTTACACTTTTAACCATTTTTAACATTTTGCACTATTTACCTTTTTAAATCTTTTTCAACTTTTTTGCACCTTCTCACGCATATTATCCATCAACATCCCTTTAAACTTTTCTAAACTTTTTACTTTCATTAGATTAGCAAAAAATTTTTAGTATGAAGTGCACTTTTGGCCTTTTAACCCTTTAATATATATATATACGTTTTTGGCCCTTTTTGCCCTTTTACTCTGTTTTTTCAATCCACCCAATTCACCCCTTTTCAACCTTTAAACCAATTTTAATATTTCCCTTTACCCTTTTCACCATTTTTACCATTTTTGCACTATTTACCTTATTAATTCTTTCTTAATTAAACAAATATATATGATTATATTCATTCTTTGTCCTTTTAATTACCTTTGGTCATTTTACACCTTTTCCCACTATAATATTTCTCCCGGGCAATACCGGGAACTTCACACTAGTAATGTATAGAAAGTTAATGATAAACCAATTTTATGAAAAGTGTAGTTTTCCCTATGTGTTTGTTGTGAATGCTATCATTGGCAATAATCTGTTTCCATTTTATTCACATTTGGTGCTTTCCACTCTGTGGTTGTTATTAACTTATGAGTTTTGAATTAATATAGAACCAGCCTAAGAGTAAACCATTACAAATCTAAAAGATCCCGATTTATTCCAGGATTATTCAATATAATTTACTAATTATAGACTAATCTAGCATCCCATCAATAATTAACAAAATACAAACATGCTATGATCTGCTGTTATGAGCAATATTTGTTTTTTATTCCGCATAAAGTTGCATGTTTAGGCATTTTTTTAGTTTTAGCGGGTATTTAAAAACTGTATCCAGTTTGTGTAAAACATAACATATATTTTCCAAAATATGTTTCTAAAGACTATAAAATAATAGAATTACATATTTTACAAGATCATAATAATGACTAATGATTTAATGAATTCGTATTAATTTATATCTTACATTCGATGTATTTATTTAACTATTATATAATATTTATGCAATCCAACAAAAAAATATCAAGCAAGCTAAATATATGTATGTAATATACAAAATATTCTCTAGTTTGTCTATATTCTATCGTAGATTTAAAGGTCTTATTTACAAGCTAATTTCACATGTTTATAGAGCATATAACTTGAGTTCATCACATAAAGATATTATTGTTACTAATTTAAAGGTGCTGCTTTTGGGGGACTAATAATTAAGATACATTTTAGTCTTGCTCCTAGTTAGCATTATATTTATAAGGTACTGGATTTATAAAGTAAGAGCTATGTTATTATTATCAGTTGTAGTAGTGGTTGTTGTATAAAAGCATTAAAAGGATAGATTATTGAAGGTACAGTTAACTGCTATATCTTCTTTGATAGTTTGGAAAGTTTCATTATGAATATCAAACCCAAAGATTCAATGTTCGAGTACTAGATTACTCAGCTTGCTAGTCAAATTTTTAATAATTAATATCAAAATTACAAATGCATCAATAATTAAAGTCAGAATATCATATTTATACATCACTTAAAATATTTATCGTACACTTTCTAAACTTTTAGGTTTATACAAAACATATTTTGAAAACTAAAATCCAAAACCGACACAGCAAGGCCATTAAAGAAAAAACCCCAATATCACCATCGTGTTGGAATTGATCCCAGGAATATTTTAACTATCTGATCTTAAGTGTCTGAAATATTATCCATAATAAAAGAATTAACAATATTTTAAAAATAATACGTTTTTTCCAAATGACTTAGACTTAGTTTATAATATACATAAGCATTTCATCCTTTTGATAAATGTCTAACCATTTTACTGACTCAAGGATGGAATTCTAAAATGTTTTATTAATTTTTTTTCTCCTACAAACTGTATGAAACGTCCTGAATATCTTCGTATTTACATTAAACGGGTAAAGATTAATAAGGTTGATCTTAGAGAAAATATTATCCCACCTATGCTACGATAGTGTTGAAAATCATGTATGCCCTGACAGGATTTGATTTACAACACCCCCCCCCACCCCCCGTTCCCGGAAACTTACTATATTGTGAGAAACATCCTATACCACAATACCACATATTCATATGTGACTACTGGTGTGGGGACAATGGTTTGATATAATCTAGAGCATGGAATAATTGGCCGTGGTTGTTTGATTTTGTTCTATCAATGTGACATGCACTTAAAAGAAGCCCAAACCCCTTCTAAGAAATTTTTGTTTCAATTTCCGGTGGGGTATCCAAGAGGGAGAAGAGGTTTGTTAATATTTAAGGGGAGCACAGGCAGATGGTTCAAATCTCCCTATAAATTCCGGTCCAAACAATAATAGTTCTTAGATGGAGCTAAGGACGTTATCTATTTGGTGAATTCGAAACTATTGCATTTTAGCATGACGTGCCTAGCAACTCTACGAACTACCACATTTAGACACCAATGCAAGCTATAAGTGGAGATAAGAAATTAGTTAATATTGAGGGAGATATTTTTTTTCTACTGATGGAACTTCTTCTTTCACTATCGAATATTAACATTAAGTCTAGCATTTGTACTTGAGCAGCATTGATTAGCATTTTAAAATACACTTTTTCTTGATACCTATTCTAGATATACATATGCTTCCACATAACATCCTACTAGGAAGAACACTTCTTTTAACCATTTTCGTAAATACGCCAAATAGTTTGAGCTGTGGACGACCTAAAAAAATGTGTTTGAAAAAAACTACTTTAAGATCTAAAACATATATTTGCTGATACTGTAGGACTACTGTTATAATTATTTAAGAATTTATGATTTCTGCTTTTGTTTATTTCCTTAAAACACATGGAATAAAACTTAAAATACATTAAATGATTAAATCATTATACATTCTATCTTTATTCTCTAATTCATCTAGCGCGTAACCCGAACGGGTAGTAGGACGCAGTGCTAAGTATTATTATTATTCTAATTCATCACAGGTAGGTAACGATGTTAATTGGCCGAAAATACCAAAAACAATAATACTTTCCGGGTTCCTTGTGTGGTGTCCCATTTTACTTGAAACTAAAAGTAAATAAATATAAGTAATAAATAAGCTTTAAAAAAATCTTTAAAGTTTTTAAAGTTTNTTATTAATAATATTGTCTTCCCATCACTTACTTCCCACTACACATTAAAGATGTATACACACACACACACACACACACATATATATATATATATATATATATATATATAATATTGCAAATTATGATGAGATAGTATGAAGCAGGTAAAATGTAAAGGAAATATTACCGCATTTGTGTGGAGAAAAATTGAGAAACCATTTAAGGAAAACCACTTTCAGTACACCTTGACAAGATGTGAAATATCACAAACTAGATTATATAATTATGACATTCACTCTGCTTGTCCACGGATGCGCCAAATAAATTTATTAATATTCTTTAAAATATAAATGTTATGAATTTGAACTAATATTAGAATAATTTATCAACAATTTACTAAGAATATAAAATTCTCATCCCTCTAGTATTCCTTTTTTATTATATTTTGTCGGTTAAATGTGAATACAAATTGTCAGAAATCCCCAACTCAGTTGAAGGCTTTTTAATAGTTTAACGAACTAAAATCATGTGAAGTTTTCTTATCTCTCAGGCATCTAAATTATAATTAATTTAAAGAGAATGTCAGTATATGTGTATGTCTAGAAAAATAATATCCACACAAAGATTTGTACTTTTTTTACTATGTGCCCTTTTGGCACCTTTCACAACTTTTAAGCAATTTTATCCTTTTTACCCTAAAATTCCGTGGCATAGACTGGTAGTTAATGTAAAACGCTGTAAAAAGTAAAGTTAAAATGGCCAAAAATGGTAAAATGAGTAAATGTAAGTAAAAAAAATGGTCAATAAGAACAAAGGGCAAAAGTTGCAAAAATGTTCAAGAGGAAAAAATTTAAGAAATGGAAAAATGAGTATAAAAAAGCAAAAATGTTAGAATAGCGAAAAAGGGTGAAAATGGTAAAAAGGCAAAAATGTGATTATAATAAAAATAAATAATGGTAATTTTTAAAGATTAAAAGAAATAAGAATGCTAAAATTTAAAATGCAATAGAGGGGTGAAAAGGGTTAAAAAGGATAAAAATGGTATACAAGATTAACAGGCTAAAATGGATTAAAACAACAAAAAGGTTAAAAAGTGGTGAAGAGAGTAAAACAAATGGTACGACCCAGTCGTAAAAACTTTAACCTATTGTGTATTATGGATTCAAATATAATATTCGAAAATATGTTTTGAGTAAACTATCCTCAATTATGTCTTCCTCATATAATAACACATACACTTGTTAATCACAATAATCATTCTTTATATATAAATTTTAAACTAAATTCTTCAAATTTATGTAATAAAATTCAATTTTTCCAAATTAAATTGTTTATTAACCCCCATAAAATTATTTATTTGTGAAAATTAAAAACACATTTTTTTAAATAATAAAAACATATCTGAATACTCTCATTTTGAATCCAATCTTCGAGATGAATTTTAAAAAAAATTCAAATTTTCTATAATAATTAGTCGTAAGTAAACCACACTAAAATCATTTGTTTTAGATACATAAATATACATTATTATTGATAGGGTAGAATTTTCCCCGATACCTATTTTGAACCAAATTGTTATAGCTACTTTCAAAAAAATATAATTTTACAAAGAGTAGTCAATTAACTAACTACCATTAAATTTTTTGTTTTAATAAATCTACATAAATATTAGTAATACAAGAAAAAAATGTATAGCCACTTTCAAAATATTTCTAATTTTCAAAATCACTTTTCAGTAAGTGATCTTATATATAATGTTTGCCAAAAATTAAGTTTACATAGTTACTTGTCATGTAAACCACTCAAAAGTTATCCACTTTGAACTAAATATCTAGAGTCATTTTTAAAATATTTCCAGTTTTTTAAAAGGGGTTATCTATCTGTAAGCCACCCATAAGTGATCTTTAGTTCAAAAACCAGTATAAAGTGTTAATTATCATGTCAAACTTTCCCAAAATACCTATTTTGAACCAAATCGTTAGGACCGTGTATTTAAATAATTCAAATTTAAAAAAATCAATCATCAGTGAACCACCCATAAGTGATTTTTACCCAAAAACAAGTAAACAGTGTTATTTTTTTATGTAAAACACTCCCAAGATAAACATTTGGATTAAAAATCACTTAAGCCATATGAAAAATTATTTATCAGTAAACTATCCCATTATTTGTCATACCACAAAAATTCGTAATATAAATTTTTAATAAAATTGTTTTAGGTATTTGCGAATTTTTTTAAATATATCCACTTATCCGCTAACGAATTTTGCCCAAAGAGTAATTATACAGTACTACTTGTCATGTCCAATAATTCCAAGATAAACATTATAAACCAAATCTTTAGATCCATTTTCGAAAATATTGAGATTTAAAAAAATACTCTTCATCAAAATGCCCTTAATTGAAGGGTTTGGGTAAAGGAAGTTTTGTGATATAGCCCTAAATAATATAAATTCCAAGTTTGAACAAAATATATCAAACTGTTTTGGATCCATGGCCAGGGACATACTGACAGGCAGATAGAATCAAAAAATCCACTTTTTTGAGTTCGTATTCATAAGAAACATAAATATTCGTCATAATCTCGAGATAAATTATTAACAAGATCATAATAAAATAATAATAATAATAATGCCAAAAATGAGAGAGGAAGTAACTATGCTGACCGTTTTTAGAAGTATAAGGGCAAAATGGATCAAATGGGTAAGATGGTTAAACGGGATAGTAAAAGGTAATTGGTATAGATGGAATAAAAAAAATTGATATAATAATAAATGTAATCAGATTTAAAAATTTAACAACTATTTATTCATGCTGTGACATTCTATTTTAATTTCTATTAGCATCATCAGGGAAAAGTATTTAGTGTAGAGAAATTATAAATTAATCTTTAAATCAAATTTCAACTTTAAAGATAAGTTCAGACTTTATCCCTAATACCCGCTTCGGTAACTGCGTGGTCTAGCACGCTACTCTCGCAGTAGATTAGATATCTGATGACGGGGAGAGCAAGGTTCGAATCTCGGTCATGTGTTTTGAGGGTGGTTCTTAGAAAATTGTGTTCAATTCTACCTCCACGCAAATACGGGTACACTTTCTCAAAATATATCCTTCTTCATCCATCAAACCATTATCGTAAATAGTACATATGCGTAGTAAGATGCGGTGCTAAAAAATTATGTACATATATATATATATATATATATATATATAAAACTCTAGTTTGACAGTGTGTATTAATCAGCCTACTTTCGCATTTGGTATCACAATCTAAATTAATATGGGATTAATATTTAAACACAATTTAAGATTTGGTTACCATTCCAGGTTGTTAATTTCATATTATACTTAAAATAACAAAGCTATTTTTTATTTTTATATTATTTTTATTATTATTGTTATTATTATTATTATTATTATTATTAGCACCGCGTCTTACTACCCGTTCGGGTTATACGCACTTACGCTAACGTGTAATGGTAGGGTGATCGTGAGATGAAATGGAATACCTACAGCTTAACGTGGAATCCGAACCATGGTGGAGGCCTGGCATTCCCCACGTTCACAAGTTGTTATTTAATACACGTCTTGTCAGAGGTGAAGGAAGGGTTTAGTAATCAGATAAATATGTGCTGGGACCAAGGAGGGCTAATTTATAGATTCACCTTGGGAATAATGGGTACACCACCCAGTTTTATATATAAAAACAATGTATCTAGTAGATTACTTGCTAAATAAAGGCATAATAGATGTATACGGCCATAACTTGGGTTATTTGATGCGTACTTTCTGAACCGAATCTATTTTATCATCATACGACTTAGAAATAAACTTAATTCTATAAACAAATACAACACCAGTTTTTTCCTATCGCTAATCCATCATTCTTAAATGTGACAATCAAATTATAAATAATAATGGTACATTTGTGTATCCTGCCGAGAATATACCCTTTATTTAAAAAGGAAAATGCACGACACACAGATCTATAATATTGGACCTACATACCTCATTATTTCCAGTGATTAGCTTAATATAGTTTTCATGTTGTTTGCTGATAATGGAATGTATATCCTAAATAAAAATAAAAATATTGAGCAAAATATTTGATCGATAGATATACTTCAGTAACACGCTCAATACCTTATGTTTGTTAAAAATTTTATTAATCTAGTTTTCTACAAATTAAGAGTAAAAGATTACTTTAAACATTCGTTTATAAATCTCATATAAATAAAGGATAGATAGGTTTATTTGATTTAGATTTAACTGTTTGCACATCGTGAAAATTATCTTATTGAGACCTATGTATAACATTCTTCAAACTAAAATTCCAAGTATACTGATATTAAGTAAATTTCGTAAATAATATTAAAACATTTGTTTAATAAATAAATTCACATAAGAAGTTCAAATGTTACTTGATTTAATATTGAAGAAGCTATTCATATTTGCGATTTAATTATTTTAACATTTATTATTATGTAATCTTACTAATATTATAAATGTGAAAGTTTTGGTGTTTGGATGTTTGGATGTTTGTTAATAATTACACCAAAACTGCTGAACTGATTCGAATGAAACCTCGTACGTTGGTAGATTATGTCCTGGAATAACATATTATAATTATTATAATTATTATTATTATTATTATTATTATTTAGCACCGCGTCTTAATACCCGTTCAGGTTATACGCTTTAAGTACTAAATATTTTATCAATTATTGTGGGCGAGGCCGTGACGGGTAAAAGCCAGTATCAAATAAAATATAGAATTATATATTAATAACATGATTTGAAACAAAAACTTAATAATATGTATACACAAAACACTTTGAATTCCTTAGAAAGATTTTCTCAACGCTAGCACTTGAAATCTATGTAGCGATAAACAGATCAAAAAATCTGTTAATATTCTCCCAACCTTTCGGTGTGGCAAGAAATCATTCTAGTTTCGTTCTTTGTGGATAGAAGCACTGCTTTCACTTTCCTTGTGTTTTGGACTGCGAAATTTTATGCTTTCCAGAAATGTTTCTCTTGGCAGCTTCGCGGGGTTTTCTTGGCAACTGTGTAAATTGGAGGGAACCCGAAAAAGAGAAAATTTCTTGTAGTAACGTAAGGCGGTTTGTTAAAAAAAAAAGGAAATATAAAAAAATCATGGATAACCGTGATTTGACTAAAAACTAAAACATAAATGCATTTTAATGGATTTCAAATGTATTCGAAACTTTGCTGTTTTTTTTGGATTAAACATACCTCTTATAATTATAATTATATATCAGCAGTCGAGTAACAAACTAACGTTCCTTTTCACAGAACTAATATAATCGAACAAAAATAAGAGTATTATTTTATAAGATTTACAAATTAAAAATTTGCCATTCTAGACAAACGATCAATACTACTTAGACCCATAAAACTGTCACCAGCAGCCAAAAATGACAGCAATATTTCACATAATGTAGCTTATAAAGTTATGGAAATAGATGTGTAGCCTTGATTCGACTAAAATACTAAACGAACTAAATTATAATATATGGATGTTGTTAAATTGAAAGTATTATGTAAGGATAGGGAAGTGTGGAGAAAGTTAGTGAGGACGGTTTAAATAAGCTTTTTTTTAGATATTTGGAAAGTTTTCTTCCTATCTCATAAGGGAACAACGTGATTAGGTATGTATGTATGCTACTGAACTATGCTCAACAAATTGGTTCACAACAGAGAGAGAAGCTCCAGCACTATTGTTTCAAAATCAAAATATTGGAGAATAAAAATAAATATTTACAATAAAGACACATATTTATAAAGGTTTATCGACTTTCTATTCATTTAACAAAATATATGTTGTGGTAAAATGTTGAAAATTCAAATTTTACATTGAATGAGAAAACTTTAGAAAACGACAAGTAAAAATAACATACTATACAATCTTTAGAATCAACTGATCGATATAAAACACTAGAATAGAAAAAAGTTACGATAAATATATAGACCAATAAAAACGAAAATATTGTAAAAAAATCTATTCCTTATTTGTCCAATAAACATAGATATTACTAACAAATTAATCTAAAGAGTAGACATTTTTAAAATAAGTGCAACCAAATTATTATGGAACAGTAAAGCCAGTGATAGCTCTTATTTATATACATAAAATACCCTCGATTGCATGTTGCTGGAATTCTAACCAGACTTTGCGCATACCACTGAAATTCTAGCCTCAACTTTCCTCATACTTCTGAAATACTGAACATGAGTTTCTGTATACTGCTGAAATTCCTACTTCAACTTTCCTCATATTGTTAAAAATATAAACTCAAATTTTCTTATACTGTTGAAATTATTACCTAGACTTTCATCATGTTGCTGAAAATCTAAACTTGAATTTACATATACCACTGAAATTCTAACTTTGACTTTTCTCATACAGCTGAAATTCTAACCTCTACATTTCTCTTGAGTGTAAATCCTGTCTATTGAAATATTATAAGAGCACGTAACCACTAGTCCAATTCACAAAGAGTATTTACTAAAGGGTTTTGTTTAATTTTACCGTATATTCGTAAATCTCAAATTAAACTAAAACAAAGAAATCATTGACCTCAAACAAATCAAACATGTAAAATAATATAGGTTTCAACGCGTGTAAAAATCTTAATGGTCTATCCACGTATTTACATTAATGGGGTAGAGATGAAAATGGTAGAATTTAAAGGAAATGTACTCACTTTTATGTAGAGGATGAGGGGAAAATCAGTTAGAATAGAGACCCCCACTATGCCCTAACGGGATTCCAGCCCCACCCTCCCCATCACCATTAATCTATTTTATTACCAGAGTGGTGCTGATCAATCATGTCCAATCACTGCTCAAATTGAAATACTTCAGATGCCAGAAATAGACATAATATTAAGCTTTATGAGTTAAAATTTACTATTTATTTCTCATATATTTTCTTACGGGTATGTATCTTGTGTAACGTTACTTATATAATGTGTGTAATTATTCGGTCATGTTTTAATATATTTGAACGTTATCTCCTATCACGTTTATTACATCTGGTGTATTCAAGACTAATTGTGGCAATTCCTTCCTACTGTGCTCACGACAATTTTTATAAATAGTCAAAACAACACCAGTAGTCCCACGGCCTAAGGCATCAAATAGGCAATAGACTTCCCTACAGGGAAGTGAGTTTCAAGTTAATCAGGTACGCCAAAGATGATAGTTTCAACATTTGATTTATTGCTGAGGTTTTTTCCATTCCTTTTGTTATTACCATTAAACTTATTTTAAAACACATTATTCATCCCTTACACTTTGATTAAGCCTTTAAGAAATGTGCATAGTTAAACGCAATGTTAGAAAACAACTATGCACTTACTACAAAATAATGGAACTATATTTTACTATAAAATATTTTTTTGGGAAAAAATATAAGATTTTCCTAACGATTAAACTCTGCAAGCTATATTTGTATAACCGTGTGTTTATATTTTTAACACATGGAATACAAAATATAATCGATTACACACACCTATTTTTATTTTGACGATACTTAGAAGTTATGGTTCATTTTTAAAGGAAGCCATTAATTTACAATACCTCGTAAAAATTCCTTGTAATTTGACGAAGAATATGGCGCTTATCCAATTTCTAAAAATAACTTTCGAAACATATGACGCACGAGAATTTGAAGGATCTTCATGTTCCGTCGACGTTGCATGGAAATTGGTTCCTCTTAGGTTTATTTGTTATGCCTGAAAATGTTTTAATAAGAAGAAAAATATTTAAAAAATCTCATCTGGTGAAAATTATCTAAAATTAATATTTAATCCTGGTTCGAATTTTAATTCCTTAACTACGCGTTCTAATATTTACAATAATAACGCAGATATGAGACATACATCTATAGATATGTGTAGCCATATTTTAGTTGAGGAAAAACTAGAAACTATTAAAGAATAAAATTAAATAAACCCGTTCAGGATTCTAACCTTGACCTTCCCATCATTGGGAAACAAGATGAAATACTGACTTCCCTATCCGCGTTCTCATAGATGTGGAGGTAATTTTTAAGGGGCCATTTTAAAAGGCCTGAAAGACGTTGAAGGACTTTCAGAAATCAAATATGATTCAAGAAGTGGTTTGTTATTTTAAAATGTCTCACATTAAAATGAAGAAAAAAGTTTGCAACACCTCCCTATAAACTTGAAAATCTTACATTATTAGTTTTATGGTTTCAAATAATAGTATGAAAAGATAAAATTAGACAATTTTCGACAACGTATAACATGAAATGTCACAGTTATGAACTCAATTTATGTAAATGATTAGAAACATAAATAGTGTAAGTCCACAAAAGATTTTTTTATAACTGGATTGTGATTGTGGTTTTATTGTTTCAGATTTGCAATTCCCATGAGGAACAGTATGACAAGGATATTTCTTTCCAAGTAAAAAGGATTCTAAATAACAGTAACTGATTTCTCACCTTAGTTTAATCTTTTTAAACGTTATTTAAAAATACTAATATGTCTGAAGATAACTTTACCTAAAGGGAAAATTTGATTTTCCACGAGATATTATGACCTTTTTTTTACAATAATAATAAAACTAGCTGATCCTATTACATATACTAATAGCACTACTAATATTATGTTTACGTATTTTAAAACAAGTCATAATCGTTTTTATAATAAGCATGAAGCTCAACTGTTAAAATACAAACTGAAATAAAAGTTAATAGTTATAAAGAAATTCCTTTCATTAGATATACCCTGACACAAATTGAATCAATAAACACTTTGTTACGGGGTTTTCAGTCAAGATATACCCGTTCATGACACTATTATGTAAATAATATTAAAAATAAACAGAAAAAGCACTCTCTTCCTGCAAAAATAAGATTATTAATCTCAACAACTTTCTCATTCATATATGATGTCATACCTTGAGAGTAAATGAACAAAATGTAATCTTGTTAGATACGTTTCCTGACTCCAATATCTGGACTATTTAATCTTTTCCCATCCAGCCCTATCCACTGGCCACCAGCAAATTCTCTTCTATTTTCTGTAAACTTGCGTTTACACCTTCTGAAATAAATGGTGAAATGCACCTCAGATACTTTATCTTCCCTTTATCTAAAAATTGAAACATTTACTTAATACTCGTAAGGCTTGTAAAAATAATCAATATACATAGTTTCAGAAACATTATGGGGAAAAAAGAGAATCATATTCCACCAAAGAGTAAACATTTTAAAAAATTACACTTTTACAGAATCATATTGATAAAAAAAAGTAACATATTTGTTCACCAAAGAGCATAGCATCAAGTCCCTATTTCCGAAACCTCAATTTAAAAACATTACTTTACAGTAGCTTGGGATATATTTATTTAGTAAAGATATATTTTGTTTAAAAGATATTTAACGGTAAAAGTAATAAAACCTTACAATGATTAATTATTTCGTATCTCAAATAGTCACTACAGAGATGTTATTATAATTGGAAATAAACATAGTTTTTGCTGATTTCTATAAAATTGATTCTTTCTCTTTTTACTCTAAAGTAATCTACCCTTAGATTTAGGGTTGGAAATATAATTCCATAAATTCCTCGGGGGTACCTTATAAAAAACCATATCCACTAAGATTTAAGTCGATCGGTAGAAGTGATTCGACTCTAGTCCGAGATAGAAAGGGATGGACAGACAGACATTTGGAATCGCGAGAGCAACACTTTCAGTTTCATGTGGTCATAAAACATCAACATTGATCAAAATCTCAAGTTATATTTTATTAATAAGCACAATACTTCTCTCTTCAAAGTGACAAAATAAAGTAAAAAACGTAAGGAACTTATGAATAGCGGTAGGTGGTTATAGCTTGGGAGTTTCCTAAAAGTCATCTTCTTGTGAGAACTACCTGAAACATAAGGAGAAATAACAATTTCCAAGAAGGGATGAGGGTTCAAACCCTTCCTGAAAGTAATAATAATATTATGTTTTTAATTTCTCCTGAGCGCTTAAGTTAATAGCTCCTAGAAGTATCGTTACATTAGGTTAAACATAATGGAATATTTTCAAGAGGAATTCAGTGTTTAAAAGATGTCTGGTTAGTCTATACTTTTGGGAAAACTTCACCATTATTCTTCACCGATACTTACTCCCCTCTTTCCCCCCTTCCTCCGTAAATCTACATTTATAGGTATGACCCTTTCATATATATGTGTCAGAGATGCCACTCTCAGTATCGTATTCTAAATTATAAATGGGGACAAGTTCATTTACAAAAACGCCACAAATTTACTTTTGTCCTAGCTTCATCCCCCAAATACCGAAAACGTCCACACGCCCATGGAAAAGGCAACCGATTTGGGCAACACAAGTTTGGAAGTAAGGAATAAAATAATAATGAATCAGCTTCTTTTATTACGTAATGTAGGTATCACATTGAAAGTATAACTAAAAATTACCACAACAATAATCCACAACTATCCACGCCCATTTTCACTATTGAGCTCTTTGAGTTGAGAATCTTCGTCAAAGCTGTTTAACAGCATTTTATCACTTCTAAGCGACAAATAGTTTAAGTGTTTTAAGCTTGACATTTTGAAAGTGTAGCTGAAAACATTCACAATAAAATTACCCAGAACAATGAAGAAAATAGTTAAATAGTATTTTTTAGCACCTCGATCTACTACCTGTTCAGGTTACACGCATAAGTAATAATTACGCTAGTGAGTCAAAGAGGAGGAAGGTTGAATTCAGAGGTTATTTACCAGCACTTGGGTGGAGAAAGAGTGGAAAATTATTTTAGAAAACCCACCTTCAGTACACCCGATCGGGACTCAAACCCCAATCTCCCTGTCATCAGTAGCCTAAGCTATTGCTAGAGTGACGCCTTAGACAATGCGGCCACCGAAGCAGTTAGTTTAGTGGTTCTTTTTGGCTCAATCATTCGTACATTACACACACTTGAGAAATGTAATTCAATATTAGATTAGCAGCACACCGCATTAATCTCACCCAAGTAGCTGTCACGAGTTCTCAAATGCGAAAATCAAGAGTCCCCAACATGCTTTTGTTTTCAGTCACGATCGTGGAAACGTTTTACCTTAGGCATTTTATTTATTAACTTATCTTCATAAGAAATGAAAGTTTTATATTTAAAATTTAATTTCTACTCATTTTCAACTATTACCAGTAGTAACACGAGAAAATAAACTTTATCGCCACTGAATGTTAGATTTGAAAAATTCTAAAACAAGTGCTATGTGACGTTACTCCATGAACAGTTTGTTTACCCTGATAAGCTACCTTATTTGGTGTCTCTATTGAGTAACATATGAGATACGGCCATTTTTTAATCATTCAAGGTAAGACTTTTAATTGTTAGCTAAGTGTAGACTAATTTTAGCCTGAAAGGTAGCAGTCATACTTTGTTTGATTACACGATGAGCCTATCTTATAAGCTATTCCATATACGTACATATCAAGGTAAGCTTGTTAGCTTTCAGGGTAAGCGTAGGCTACATAATGGTAAATGCTTTCACATCTTGTGTTTATTCATATTTCTAAAATGTCTATAAAAATAGAATAACACCAACATGTTAACAATGTTCGTTATATTACATAACATGAATCAGGTAGAGACGAAAGAGGAATAATTTGGAAGTACTGTATCAATATTTGCGTGAAGGGAGAGTGAGAAGATATTTTTTTAAACATCCTCTGTACACACTCATAAGTGTTGAGCCCAGACCCTCCATGACTATAAAATCAAACTAGATTAGCTTGAGGTATAATTTGTATGCTTATATACAAGCTACATAGAGATCAAGTGATAAATTAAAGTTCTGTAATATGGTGGCTAATATTAGTAAATTTACCTCAATTGTATTTGAGTAGTTAAATTACTTAAAGAGGTTTCGGGAAAAATGGTACGTATGTTTGAATAATATTTGGTAGCGTCAAATCGTTTCTCTTGTTAAGAATAAGATTAAATAAAGAGAGGGAGGAGGGTCACACACTGGAGTAAGTTGGCATCGTTCCCGGCGTCGCGACGCGTTCTTCGCGAAACTAGGTCCAGATGGTGCTCCTAAAACCCAACACGTGTGACTCGTACAGACACATACACATACACAAACACACACACATATGCCAGGTAACAAAGCCTTCACTACTATTTATTACCCAACACTGCTTACATGAGCAGTCTTCTCTACCACCAGCCCCCGTCCCCCTTCTCCACAAACCCTCTACACTACGGTCCGCCAGACAAATGGTATCTGTTCGGTCTAGTGGGCAATGTTTTAACGAATGACGTATGGCCGATAATCACTGATGTTTGGACTAATCGCAGTACAATAAACCATAAATATAGCCCAGATATGGTAAGCGTATATTTAATTGACAACTTGCAGAAGGTTTTAATCACAAACATGGGCTGAAAGTCGCAAGTGTAGACAATTTGGTAATAATTTCAATTTGCTTAGTGCTATATTATCAATGAAAAGTGTTAACTAACGCTTCCAATAATACTTCCACCCAATGTTTGCAATGAAAACCTTCTGAGTTGGCACTTAACTACACTCCCACTGTGAATGAGCTAAAGCTCCTTGCAACATCTTGGACCCTTGAGTGCTTCTCATACAAGAATTAGGTCAATTAGTTAGAAAGTTATAAGGGAAACCCAAGGTGAGAGCGATTGAAACAACCTGTACTTCTTACCCATGGTATATAAATTGAGACCTGTGGTGGTGGTCAAGTGGTATTGGACGTTAAGAGTTATCATGCACTTTGTTGGCGTTGGCGTGGGAAGAAGATTTATGGTACTGTTGGTCGGAGGGTAAGATCTATCGCGAGATGCTTCTTTTGATTTTCTCAATGCTCTCTTATATGGGAGAATTTCTCTAACTTACCCTGCTCATATACAGCGCTTATATTAAGGTTAATAATGACTACTAAGTCATAGGTGATCTGGTGGTCTAGGGGTAAGGTGTCAGACTTCTGTGCTGGGGTCCGGGGTTCAATCCTCGGTCCAGGCACAGATTTATCTGATCACCAAACCCTTCCTTCACCTCTGACAAAACATCTTGTGAATGTGGGGAATGCCAGGCCTCCCCCGTGGTTTGGATTCCACGTTAAACTGTAGGTCCTTCATTTAATCTCACAATCACCCTACCATTACACATTAGCGTAGGTGAGTATAACCCGAACGGGTAGTAAGACGTGGTGCTAATAATAATAATAATAATAATAATAATAATAATAATAATAATAATAATAATTCCGAACGGTTAGTAAGACGTGGTGCTAATAATAATAATAATAATAATAATAATAATAATAATAATAATAATAATAATAATAATAATAACTATTAAGTCATGCGTAAATAGCAAAGCCAACATACTTAAAGCCCTCCCTCTTTACTAAAGTGTCAGAATAGTCAACCTCAAGTGAAAACCAGTTTATAAACAATGTGGCCTTGATTAATATTTTTTTTCGGGATCCTCTCTCTAAGTGGTGTTGGGGGTGTATAGTGTATATATCCACCGAGTTATGGTGGATATAGACCACTTTACGGCGGGTGTTGAGTTTATTTACCTCACGACAGCGGGTATAGAGTTTGTGCACCACGTTACATAGGGTAAAGATTTTGTGCACCACGTTACAGAGGGTATAGAGTTTGTGCACCACGTTACAGCGGGTATAGAGTTTGTGCACCACGTTACATATGGTAAAGATGTTGTGCACCACGTTACAGTGGGTATAGAGTTTGTGCACCACATTACAGTAGGTATAGAGTTTGTGCACCACGTTACAGTAGGTATAGAGTTTGTGTACCACATTACAGTAGGTATAGAGTTTGTGAACCACGTCACAGTAGGTATAGAGTTTGTGCACCACATTACATAGGGTATAGATGTGCACCACGTTACAGAGGGTATAGAGTTTGTGCACCACGTTACAGAGAGAATAGATTTTGTGCACCACATTATAGAGGGTATAGAGTTTGTGCACCACATGACAGCGGGTAAAGAGTTTGTGCTTTACTATGGGAAGGCAGATAACCACCAGTGACAAAACATATGGCAAACAAGTATCCTGAAAAATTATAATAATTATAATATTAATGAACATGAATTATATATATAGGGGAACTCAGGGCGAAACGGAATACGATCTTAAAAATTAATCATACATAATTAATCAGGGCGAGTGAAGACTCAGTTTTGGTATTAATTAAAAGCTTATCATGTATATAACAACATGTAATAAATAAAATGCAAAACATTATAAGTAATGGTTTTTTATTAATTTTTCAAATTGTATTGAATGGATAAATATAAGTTTTAACGAAAAAATGAATACGAAAAATACCAAAAAGTAATTTTAAAACCTAGAAGCTATTTACGATGTTCACATACTAAGACTACCTCGTCATCTTCACTGTCAATATCACTACGAGAGTTGTGGGCCCATTTTAGGCAACCCTGGCACGACACCCAGCCTTCATCTGACGTTGAAAAAAGCTCCACAGTAAAAACATACAGAATCTTCTTAACTTTCATCAGTATCACTGTCCTCGGTAATGTTCTTTTTCCCTTTTTTATTTTTTTCGGGGCTTTCTTGAAAATTTTAGTTTTTCCCGTACCATTTTTGTTAGTTTTGGTGTTAAATATTTTTTTTCCTATTTGTTTCTTCTTTGGCCTTTTTTTTCCTTTATNTTTTTTTTTTTAATGGTGACTTCAAGTTCATTTTTATAGGGAGATCCGATAAAAACAGCAGTTTCTCACTTTTTCTATTAGTCCTTTTCATATTTTGATTAATAATTTGAATTGGTATTAAAATCTCAGGTGATGCTGTTTGAGATGCTGAGGCATAGGAGAAGGTCCATTAGACACCCAGGAGGAGCATTCGAAAATTTGTCTTAAATGGTTTTTACACTTTCCCCCCACGCAAAGGGGAGTTCACTTCCTATATATTTGACCTCCCTAACCCATCAGTGTAATTATTACATAAGCGTATAACCCGAACGAGTGGTAAGACGTGGTCCTAAGCATCTTTTTTAATAGTGATGGTGTAGCCAATAATGGGATACGTTAAATTTTTTATTTAATATTTCAAAAGAAAGTCACTTTAAGAAATAAATATGAATTACCACATAAGAGCCTTTGTATCTACACAATCATAATCATTCATTTCAACAACGTGTTTATCTGAGCTCTTTACAAGTTTTCCAAAGGTGCCCAGACGATAAACTTTCCAGATTGCTTAGCATCGTAGACTGTAAATCACCAACTCATGATATGTTAAAAGTTTATAAAGACTTAGAGGAGAGATTCTTTTCATGGGCGTAGGCAAAATTTTATTAGCAGTACTTTAACACTATAGATCATTAACTTGCTTTTTTTCCCTGAAAATTATAGTTTGGAGTGGTAGCTTGAAGAAAATGCACCCGAATCAGAGTAAAGATAAAGTGGATGGTTTAATGATGTATTTTAAATAACCGAATTTAGAAGGGTTTCTTAAAGGAAATGCACCTGAATTAGAATGAATGGCTCCTGACTGAGATTCAAATCATGACCTCCTCATCACAGGCAATCAAGTATATTTCAGGTTCAATGCCTTAAATTGTGTAACCAACAGCGTGGGTAATAACATTATTAGATGTATTTAAATTTTTTAAGACTCTTTTCACGTATATTTTTTGTTTAAACACTAATAATTTATGTTTGAAGTTCAAAATAAAGCAAAAAACTAGTCGCCTTATGGAACTTTAAGTGATAAGTGTACCTGGAAAAATTATACGGGACTTGTTTTATTCTGGACGGTGATAACGTAAGAAATTATTATATACAGGTATCTACTTTTATACAATTATAGTGTATCTAGAGTCCAATTTTTGCAGTAAAAGCCTTAACTTACAGCTAGAAAAGCTACTATAACAACTATTACGTAATTATACGTCAGGTAATATCATTTGCAGCTGAAATTTATATTTTTATTCTATTGATAAACATTAACACGATACTGATAAATATAGTAGAACATTATGCATTTGGGCCACAAAAAATTTTGTTTGTATTTCTTAAATGGCTCTTCTTATGGGAACTCGTCCATATCAGCTAAGGCTGGCTGTATACATGTTCAGGTTAAGTTATTTATTAAGTCGTATGCTAATACCATCTGTATAGTTAGAAAGTGTACTTTAAATATTCAATTAAAATAAAATAGTGGCTTTATTCTAATTTGTAGTTGGCTAACGCGCTTGTCGTGTTGAGCCCGACCACTGAGGACGGGGAGATCGAGGTTCGAATCTCGGCCGGGTGAACTGGGGGTGATTTTTCCTAAATGGTTTTCCACACTCCCTTCCACGCAAATGCGGGTTCACTTCCTCTAATTCAACCTTCCCAATTCCTAATCCATTAGCATAATTAGTACTTAAAGCGTATAACCCGAGCGGGTAGTAAGACGCGTTGCTAAGTATTATTATTAGTATTATTCTAATTTGGCTGAGGAATAAGTGATAAGCACAGGGGGTGACCTGGTGGTCTAGGGGTAAGGTGTCAGACTTCTGTGCTGGTGGCCGGGGTTCAATCCTCGGTCCCGGCACAAATTTATCTGATTACCAAACCCTTCCTTCACCTCTGACAAGAATTCTTGTGAATGTGGGGAATGCCAGGTCTCCACCGTGGTTCGGATTCCACGTTAAACTGTAGGTCCTTCATTTAATCTCACAATAACCCTACCATTACACATTAGCGTAAGTGCGTATAACCCGAACGGGTAGTAAGACGCGGTGCTAATAATAATAATGATAAGCACAGTGAGTGACGTCAAAGACATGCTGCCTAACATGTAAACAGCAATAAATATGCTGGAGACACCATTAACAGCTGTACAATTTGCCTCAAATTCTCCTCCTCTTTCTTGACTCTACCTCATCAATATTGTTCTACTACACTTCACTTCACCCAAACCGTCAATTAAGTCCTCCATTGCGTGCTTATCCCCGCGTCAAACGTATGTTACATTCTCCCTCTCCTTTACCGTTTTAACCCTTTAACACACTTTATTTCATTAACATCTCTATTTCTCAAAGCTTTAGTCAGAGCTACACCAACGAAGGTTTAGTTGCAAAATATTTAGTGTAGATACTGTATTACACCCGTTAAATTCCAGATCAAATGGAGCGTCATTTAAAACGTTATTTATGCACTAGACTGTGAGATATTTTACAGACCCAAAACATGTTTTATTTTTACTACATTTATAAATATAATTATATCGGTGTGAAAAGGGGGGGAGGTGTAGAAAGAATTGCGTAAAAATGGGTACATCCAATAACCGATAAGACAACTGATAACGCAGCATAATACCACAGCCACTGTACAAGTTTAACGGCTGTTTAATTGCGGCGACCCACTACGACAAATTTTGACTTTTTTTTTTTTAAGAAAACACATACCAGTCTGGGATATCCACACATACCAACATAGATGGGATAGGAAAGAGTAATTTCACTTTTAAAGCATTACTCAGGGTAAATTATGCACTTAATTTTTTTTTAAGGCAGAGTCTGTGATGAACGTGTGGAAATCATCGCCTCCTGGAGAGATATCATTGGTACTATAACCACCTAGTGACTAAGGAATATGTTTGGATTGCCGTAAGAACGATGAAAATTATATATGAACATTATAATAACATGGATAAAGTTAACGCTTGCGCAATATATTACACATGAACTGTGAAGCTTTGGAGTTCCAAATGATATAAAAGATTACGGTTATAACCGAATCAAGTATCAAACTCGTAGATTTGAAAAAGATACCCGGACATGGGAATCGAATCTGCCTATCAATCAATATAGGGCCTATTTCTGTAACAGTGTACATTAATTAAACTATCTAAACTTAGGCAGTCTGATGATGAACGTTCTTATTTGTTGTATATTCGTGTTGCTTAGCCGTGTGAAGAACGGGTAAAACTGCTAGTACAGAATAATATAAAACTATATTAAACTTAGTTAAACAAAACTCAACAACGCCTTAAGTAACTGCTACCCCACACACAATAACTACAGTCCAATTTTCCTAAGAAGGTCCTTATCTAAATGCTAGAAAAGATATTACATTCACTTTCCCGTATTCATACGTCGTAATTTAAAATTAAACTGTACAACACCTTAGCTCAGTCCGTAGAATGTTGGTCTAGTGAGCTATGGATCACGTGTTAGATTCCTGGCATGGCCAAAAAATCTATAAATGGCGAAAAAATTATTTTCCTTTTGCCAGTGATTGATTTACGGCTGGGGACTGAATTTTGTGCCTGTTCTAGAATAAAGTTAGTTTGTGATTCGTGTGCCGATGTAATCAGACGGTTCAGGAAGTATACGTTAAATATCTCAAATAAATGATATATTTATGAAGCTGTGAATTAGGATATATATAATCAATACCTATAAAATAGCATTAATATTATAGTAAAAATTACAAAAGTAAGCCACAAACAAGTAATATATGTTTGAATTTTCTAAAAGGCCATTTGTAATTACAATTAGAGTGTAAGTAATAATACATAAGATAACAATAATTATTTTTCTAAAAATGATTACTAATGCAAACTTTAAGACAGACACGCTACTGACTGAGTTAAGGTTTTGGATGAGTGTACTACCTACAGTCCAGTTTTATAAGAAGGAAAAAAATTAGCTGGAAAAGTTACAAAATCTATTTTCATACGTTCATACATTAAGTAATGTGATCTACATAATTATCACTGGTGATAGATATTATCAATACCCATAAAATAACATTAACAATATACGTAGTTAAATAGTTATTTTTGAAAAAAAATATATTTTTGTACTTATTAAAGGACCTTTCTATGAAATTTGGATGGTATCTCAGCTATTCATTACCCGTGGGGTAGGATTGTCTCTCAAAACTAAGGCTAAGAATGTATATTCCGAAGGTATATCATTACACACATAAAGTATATTTTTACAAAATTTCCATTTCAAAAAAATACAGAAACGTTAGATTTGATTAAATACATCCCTTCATCCCAAATAAATAAATTGTCGTACCACTGTCGTGAACCCCAGCGTTAACACTTCTTAAACCATGACAAGGATACGTTACCTTGCGCAGGTGCGTAGATATTGAGGAAGAGGCAGTCCTCATCCTCGTCCTCAAGATAGGTGAACAGCCTCTTGAGGTAGTTGTATCTCCCCTCCGACATGGTCTTCCCCCTCGCCGACCCGAGGTCGGGAAGGTTCTGTGGACAGACGTGGCCGAACGTGTCAGCGACCTTGACTCCTTCCCAAGATGGTGGTGACCTGGGTGGCATGAAGCGCTGGGTGCCGACTGGTGGCGCAGCGTACCTCACCCCGAGGAACACCTCCACCCGCTGCAGATGCTCGTTGTTTGTGGGGCTCTGCACTAGCCCTTTCAGGAGCCCTTGCTTCGTCATCACCCTTCGGGGGAGGTCGAGCTGATCGTCATCGGTGGGATAGGTGGTCCTAGCGGAGAGGAGCCCCTCCACGGCTATCACAAGAACTGTGACGTG
This sequence comes from Timema monikensis, assembly GCA_902151445.1. Lineage (NCBI taxonomy): Eukaryota > Metazoa > Arthropoda > Insecta > Phasmatodea > Timematidae > Timema > Timema monikensis. The sequence continues at coordinate 17,270 of CABFVZ010004770.1, read as the reverse complement.
GAGCCAACTCCTGAGGCAACATACCATATTGGTGGACCTTTAACTCCACAATTTCACAAACATATGTGTCTCCTTCACTGTTCATCCGCTAACTTGTCTTCCTAGATAAACTTTGTAGCTCACTAGATAAAGTCGAAATAACACTAATTTTTCATAATTTCAAGCCTTGTAAACCTTAAACATTTTATTCACCCCATCACAAGTATGTCCACACACAAACTAAGCTCTCCATTTTGGTTTAGTATTATTTGAATAATAACCAGTAAGATACATGTATCAACAATTGAAACTGATGAAAATTATGATTATAAAATTATATTTTAACTCTATATTTTGATTATTGGCATAATTTTTATTAATAAACTATTGGTACAATATATTTGACAGCGCAATATCTTTTTTACGAAACTAATGTCATTTTAACGTAAATTGAATATTTGAACAAGGAAATAAAAATAAATTAACTAACGCTAGCAACCGTGTTAACTACATACTTTTAAATATTTATTTAAATTTTATAACCCGACCAAAATTCATTAATAGTTGTCATAGCAATTAACACCCGTTAAATTTAATTAAAGGAACAAGGTTAAAAATAAAAAAGTAAAATTAATGCTATGACATATTTTTATGAGCTAAATTTAATCTCCAAGCCGAAAAATTTTAAAACTTACTTCCTAGCTTAGATAAATTTTCCTCTATGTCTTTTGTTTTAAGGTATTTTTTCAATACAGCTATAATATGGTCACATTCAAAAGTCAAAGCTTACGTTTAATAATATAATATCTATCTATCTACATTGATAAGAGTAGGTTTATGTTCAATTTAAATACTAAACGACAAAACATTTTGATAAAGTCTAATTGATACTTCGACTTATATAAACTATCTTCATTTTGAAAGAATATGGATCTTGGCTGTTAAATGATTCATAATTATTATGGGCTGTGCCCCACAATCGAAACAAACAAATGCAATAGGTTTCTATGTTCACTTTTAAAAATAGAGTTTGTTCGAAATTATAAATAACTGTTTATTTTAACATATACAATTTTATTTAATCATTTTAAATGATAACTGATAGTGATAAGTGATCGGGAAAGTTATAAATTTGCCAGGGTTTGGGGGAATGGGGTGGCTTAAATAAAAGGTAGAAGAACACAACTTGACACAAACCCTTTGTTTCCTCTTAAACGCTTACACACGTTGTTTAAATGATATCTAGCTTACAGAACAAACCACTCATTCGTCACGTCCGTGAAAAATACGCAATCTCCTATCGTCACTACGACGTCGTGACTATGTAAGGGATGAGACTTTGACCTTATATGACGGAAACGGAAACACGAAAAAAAAAAAAAGAATCGACACATTTGTTGCTAAGACCTCAACTGGCGAAACTAAAACGCACCGCCCGATTCCACAATGAACAGTCTCACCGAATTCAAGAGTCTTTAGCTTGCTGTGTTGGATCACCCTACCCCTTCTTCCTCCTGGTTACAGCCTTGGCTCGCAATGCTGGGGTTGCTAAATATAGACCCCCTCCCCCTAATACCTCTCTCTTTTTTTATCTGAACACAGCGCGGGCCCCTATGAACAGGAAGAGAACAAACTGACAACTTTGTGGTATGCAAGACTTATTTTTAAGAATAACTTTTTATAAAATAATTGATAAACATAATGGATCAGTGAGTAAATAGTTTTCCTGGATCTTTGTTAATTTATAATTAACATAACTAGAAAGGCTTTTGGTTTAAGTATCTTTGAGGGAATAGCTATCCTGGCTGATAGTTAAATTATAACAAACACGATGAACTAGACTTTTCCTCGTGGTACTGCGGGTGAATTATTATTCTGGTTGTTGATTAATGTATAATAAACATAATGGACTACTTATTGTTTTAGGCTCTGTGAAGGAATAATAATTATTCTGGCTCTTAGTTAATTTATAACAAATACAACTGACAAACCTTTTCCTCAAGGCAATGTGGGTGAATTAATATTCTAGTTGTTAGTTAATTTATGACAAACATAACGGACTAGGCCTTTTACTAGAGGCATAACTGGTGAATTATTATTCTTATTGTTGGTTAATTTATAACAAACATAACATACTATTGTTTTAGGCTTTGTGAAGGAATAATAATTATTATTGCTGTTAATTAATTTTTAACAAACACAATGGACTATACATTTTCCTCGAGTCACTGAGAGTGAATTTTAATTATGTTTTTTGGTTAATTTATAAAAAACACAACGGACAAGAACTTTCCCTCGAAGCAATGCAGGTGAATTGTAATTCTGATTGTTGGTTAATTTATAACAAACACAATGGAACAGACCTTCCCTAGAGGCACTGTAGGTGAATTGTTATTCGGGTTGTAGGTTAATTTATAACAAACACAACAGACAAGAACTTTCCCTTGAGACATTGTGGGCGGATTGTAATTCTGGTTGTTGGTTAATTTATGACAAACACAACGGACTAGACCTTTCTTAGAGGCACTGTGGGTGAATTGTAATTCTGGTTGTTCGTTAATTTATAGCAAATATAATGGACCAGATATCTTGTTGAGTACTTTAATTTGTTTTAACAACACTTTAGAAAACATTCTAAGATATTCTTTCGTAAGGAGTGTAAGATATGATAAAAATAATATAGACTTAGATAATGCTTGATAATACAGATAAATGAAATGCAACAATTGAATATAATAATAGTGATGATTAATGCGTCACACCATATTTAATTAAAGTCAAAGCATTAGATAAAACATACAATGATATGAGTACAAAAGTTAAGCAAATAGAGTGTTGTTATATAAACGGTTGGCATATTTGACAATAAAACGTAAGCCAGGAGAATGATAAAATTTATGTACACATTAGTAAATTAAAATAATAGACGTTACTAACCAGAAACAACCTTAGGATTCAAATTTAATAAAACACAAGAAATATAAGAATAAAAATGGATTACCTCACTGTTAAAGTAAATTACAGGTTCGAATGAAAGTTTAAGCCAATTATAAATCTAAAAAAGAATTAAATTGAATTAAGTATAACACAAATAAAAAGGAATAACAAAATGCTTAATGTAAACAGTCTAAAAAGAATTAAAATGAATTGAAACTTGAAAAAACAAATTAACATGAATTGTAACCGTAATTGAAAAAAGTTAGTTGGAAGATAGTCAAATGATGTTGATTGATACAAGTGAGGTAAACCAGGCAGGTTACATAACAACATTAATGGAGAAGTTAGAGAGGGGAAGCCTAGTTATAAAATAAACAAAAGTGTAAGAGTTAAATGAGAATAATAATAAGCTACTTATTAATTACTTAAGATTACATGAAAATCAAGGATCATCGTAGAACCAATTATATAAGTCCTGTCATAAGGATTAAACTTCCCTTACTCCTTTTTAATGTTTCTGTAATGATGTTGTTTACAGTTGTTCTATTATCCCGACATGTTTCGGTGCTACAGTAGACGCACCATAATCATAGAGTCCGAATAGGTGTTGAGACACGATGAGAACTAACAATGGTTGCAGACTGCAGATTACCTTAATTTGTTTTGTTGAGGTTGCAAAATTACACGTTTGTTTTTTTTGTTTGAAAAGGAATACCAAACATTATAGAAGCCGTGTTAATTAAATCATAATTACTTTTGGTATTTGAATTTCTCCACACTTTCATCATACCAAGTTTACTTTTAGTATATCACTTTTTATTTAATCCCCAAGGTCATTAACCATCTGTAATGTAAACGAACAGGCGAACCTATCATTAAAATATACTTAACCAAAGGTAATCAGGAAACTGAGTATTTTTTGGGAGCGGTTAGGAAGGAACTGCCTTATTTAATAGAAACTTATGTAAGTATTCCTAGATGGTCTATGGAAAAGGGGCTTATAGTCAAAAATGTCATTTTGAGAAAATCACTGACACAATCGCTTAATTTAAAAAAATCACTATACATACTTTTAATAGGACATTAATTTTTATACAAAAAACTTAATTGCTTTTGTTTATGACTTATTTTACAAGTTATATGATTTATATAAAAACTTATTTGGTTATATGCCCTTTTCCATAGACACAATTTAACTAACAAAAGTTGGATGATATAAGTCTACAGATCAATTCAGAAGTAAATAAGGGTATGTTTAAGAAAATATATGTTTGATTAACCAAAATACATGTTTAGTAATTAATTTAATAAATGTTGTTAGAATGATCAAATAAGGCCAGTCTTCATACTCTAGAAATCTAAAAAGAGACTTCATATAATTGATTTTAGTTCTTTTATGCTTTGAAGCTTTTCACATCTTGATTTAGCCTATATAGTACAAAACTTATACGATGTAAATAGAAGGTTTATAGTTTTGAGAACACAGCACAAATCCATCTTGTTTTAGTTTTATTATGTATGACACCCTTCATGATTGCAAATTTGTAAAGTCTAGATGTAGGCTTACTTAAAAATAGAAGATTTAAATTTCCTTCCCATTATTTCAATAAATCCCTGTTCAAAGACTCATAAAAAGGACTGGAGTTTGTCTGCAGCACAGTAATGCAGTGAGATATGCCTTGGCTGTTCCTATAACTTTTTTTTCACTCATGTATTTACTAAGAAGACAGAATTTGCGATCACACTGCTGGAATTAATGTTCACGCACTGGAAATATTAGTAGACTATATACCGTATGAATCTTAGCGAAATAAGAGTAAAATTTTATGACTGTGAGGTTCCGATTTTTATCTCCAGCTGCACCAAGAAAAGAAACAAGAATTTTAACATCGGGGGACTATTTGAGTTTTTTTCTAGGTATTAAAATAGAAAAGATACCATTGAGTTTGCGTTCTTTTTGCCATCAGTTTCCATGAAACAATAAAGGTAACTCATGCAGATTAAAACAGAATATCAAAGAAGTATTTAGTAAAATGTGTACTTAGTTTCTGGTGAGAGATAGGGAAATTTTGGGCACAATTCAATTCAAGCCCTAAGTATGAAGGATCACTTTTTGCTTTTTTACTAATGTAATCGTTTGTGAAATCTTCCTATTTTTTCACTTTTCTTTTATAAATGTCATATGACATTCTACATTCAACAGGAAGATTATTTTTTTAAATTAAGGTCACATTCAAAATAGTAATTACATACCTAGTTCTTAGGCCTATTAAAATAAAATGAAAATCTGGTGGTAAAATAATATAATTACGTTTTGTAACTCATCTTGAAATTGTTTCCAGATATTTCTCTAAATTAGCTACAATACAGCTCATAGAGTTGTTTCATTTACAGATCAGTATTTTTAAAGTATTTTAACGTAGACATGTGAGGGAAATAATGAGTTATGAGGAATGATATTTAAATGTTCTTTCATAAAATAAAATAAAAACATTGTTTCTCAATTTGTGGGGTCTGTTTTTATGAGATCCTCTTACTTCTCCAAAGTCAGTTTTTTCCAACATTTTCCTTTGAATTACACGCAATCTCTTCATGGAAACTCGGAAAATTTCAATATCAAATGCTGACACATAACTCCTTTTTATTCCAATAAGATTCAATAAGAAATGCCATTGTTCAAGTACTCTCCTTTTTGGGTTTAATGGGCTGATTCATACACGATTTTGTAGATATTTCCAGACACTTCATCAGATAATTCTTGAAGGATTTTGTCTTTTCCAATGTAGAATCTTTCAAATAATAAAACTGCTTCTAACGTGATTCCAAACAACAACTTGAGCAGTAGGTAGACTACCTGCCGGTAATCTGTCAGTCTAGGAGTAAGGTGTCAGAATTCTGTGCTGGGGGTCTGTGGTTAACTCCTCGGTCCTGGCATAGATTTATCCGATTGCCAAACCCTTCCATGTGCGTATAACACGAACGTGTAGTAATACGCGGTAATAATAATAATAATAATAATAATAATAAACTAATTGCCGATAATATGGCTAACTCCTGCTGGGATATACTCTTTGCTCCAAACCTTTTTATGTTGTATATTTTCTTTTTTCTTATTTTCCTGTGGATATATTGTCCTCACTTTTCTCTTAAATACTTACTTCCCCTTTACCCTGTTTCTGGCTAAGTACTGAAAGTGCACAGCCCGAATTTGTGAGCCTTATCGTAACAGTGAAGCTATTGTTCCTTGTATTTTTATTATTTTGAAGTAATTATTGTAAAGAGTAATGGGGCTATTTACAATATATATTTACAATGTTGCCCCGTTATGAAATTGTTTTTATCACTGTGTGCTTTTGCTACAAGGTCCAGGTGAGCTTTTGATTCTTATCTTCGTGTGTTATGATATGTGGTTTATTTATCTTGTGCGCTTTCTATTGTTTCTGCCCCCATCCATACCCTCCACGTGAAATAGAGCTGGGCTTATCCTAGCTGCTGAAAGGTCTGAGAGATTATTGAGAAGAAAAACCATTAATAAATGTACTGACCTCAATACTGAAATATCGTTTAAATGGTGTTGGTATTCTTGTAGTTTGTCTACATATTATTTTTCTGATTATAGTGACTTTAAATATATAGCAAATAGATCAATACATCAACGTTTCCTAGATAAAATAAATACTGATTTGGTTTTATATTATATTTGTTTTTAAGATTTAATTGGGTAAAAACATTCAGTTAGTAAAATGCGACGAACTTACAGAGAGATTAATACCCAAAGACAGAAATAAAGTATTTAAATACCATAATAGAAATTTAATGGGTGATGAGCATTTATTACCTTAGATTGCTTTGAAACATACTCCTAAACCAATAATAATCCCATGAAACATTTCTCAAGGGGCTCAGAATTTCAAACTGCTCCGGTCTCTCTTCATGCTTCTTGAATAAATCTATATCATGGAAAACACAATGAAAGGATTCGCCTTGCCTTAATAATACAACAAAGATGGTGTGCACCCCATTTTCCTTTGAATAATCACACTATGACCTTATATTATAGTGTAGATCAGTTGTCTCAATCGTTTCTTGTTCACGGCACACTATTCTTTGTCACGAGTCCTTGCGGCACACTAAACGTACAAGTTGGCAACACTTTGGGAGACTCGGGCATTCATATGTTCAGGAGGGCTCCTCTCAATTGGACATGAAATGAGAGTGCATTTTTCCTCTATTACAGTGATGTTCAACCTAAGGTACATGAATACATATAAGAGTGGGTATGTAAAATTAATAAATAGTAAGATGCACCTCACAAAATTTCTCATTTATTTACCTAAAAATGAAGATATTTATTAGAGCTCATAAGATATGATGAACCAAATTATTTATATTGTTGCAGAAACCTAATACAAAATGAGAAACAGTTTTAACCAAAGATAATAAATGAAATATTATACACTCTTGCAGAAGCATTGAGGAAAAATGTAAATCTCGGTCCTCCAAAGAGCATAATAATCAAAACTCAATTTCCCAAACCTTTATTTAAAAAAAAGTATTGTCTTAAAGCTCACAAATATTTTTATTTATAAAAATTTATTTCAAATTTTAAAAAAATACTATATTTACAGCTTTGCAAGTCTACATAAGTTCATATCTCAATTAGTGACAGCGATATTATTATTTAAATAGGAAACTAATGCTTACCTGCGGTATGTAAAATACCCTCAAAGTCATTTTTATGGGAAAATGAGATCCACCATTTTGTTTATAATATATAACCACTTTTTCTTGTTCAGGGGATCGTGAAACACCCACATCCATCATAATCTCGAATACTTCTTTTTAGGATCTCAATACGTTAGCTAACTGTGGGTTTGCGAGAAACAATACATACATAGACCTATATAAAATTTATAACGTATTATTTAATTCACTATCTTGGATGTAGTTTATTTTAGATGTTGATTATATTATATGAATAACTTCATAATGTTCCAACAACTTTGGAGGTACCCCCTTTAGATGGATGCATGGTCTAACGTGCTGCTCTCGCGTTAGAATACACTGCCATTGACGGGGAGATTGGGGTTCGAATCTATGTCGGGTGTACTGAGGGTGGTTTTTCCAAACTAATTTTCCACTTTCAATCCAGAAAGATGCCGGTACATTTCCTATAAATATAATCTACCTGATCACTAAAACTATGAGCGTAGTTATTACATACAAAAACGGGTAGTGAGATGCAGAACTAAAAAAACATTTGGGGTTACAAAGTTGAATATAAATTCTATATGTGGCTACGTGAATTATAAAGGTTGAATACCACGTTTATATTCGACCACGAATTGAATGAAATTTTCTCTCTGAATACAAGCTCAAGTATTTTATAAATCAATCAACTATTTTATTGTAAGCCATTAAAGTCTCTGTAAATTCAAATATTTAAAATCTTTAGTAAATTTTTTTCTATATATTTTTAAATATTATAATTTAATGAAACTTTTGTGACTTTTTATTTACCAATAATAATATAATGTTGAGAATTTCCCATCACACATATGAAATTTAGTTATACAACCTTTGAGAGCCAGTGGCTTAGACCAAAGTGCAACCAAGAAATGTAGGGTTGCTTCCATTCATAGTGATTGGAGGGTACGTCTTTCGAGCTCAGCTGGTGGCATGTATTCCTTTTGAGTTGAGGTTCTAGAGTTCTAATCCCGAAAAGTACAGAAATGCTATAAATATCTAAATCAGGAGTTGTACCCTACAGCAGTTATTTAGTAACAATCAAGGTACTGGATAAATATTTATCAATTTAATAGATAAGGGATGCAAAACTATGTTAAAACTATATGAGAAAAAGTTTATTTGCCTTTTAGCTTAACTTTAGGTAAGATCGAAGTTCGTAGTCAGTTTTAAGTAGTTAAGTAAAGCGTGGTCATGTAAAAGACATAATAAAAGGTAGTTGTATCTGTAATTTTTGTATCAAAAATGGTTTGCCAAAATAAATGAAATATTTCATGAGTAGAAATAGAAAGTTTTATTTCCTACACATAGCAATCCAAACAGTTATTGAATATATGCCATGTATACATATAAGCATTTGATGAGAATATTTTTAAATGAAGATGAAAAGTTGTCAGATATTCAAGAACTATTCCCCATGTGAAGAAAATTAAATTATATGTTTATACTGGAGCAATATTTTATTTATTATGGCCAAATAATGTTTCTCTATACACATTACAAAAATATTGCTCTGTTATCACGTTCCCTATAATCCCATCCCATACTAATTATTAGTGAAATTTGACTAAACAATTTAATGAATCTCCGCCTACATTTCATAAGTTAGGAGACCTGCGATATGAAATAAAAACACTATTATGTTAAACCAGGCTACTTGAGTCAACCTTACTAAATAGTTCTTCAATACCCCTTCACTGTATTTTAATCACCACGTCTTACTACCCGTTCATGTTATACGATGTATAATAATTAATTGAATGAGGTAGGGATAAGGAAGGAAGCAATTTAGTGGCAATATACCTGTGTTTGCATGGAAGGAGGGTGGGAAAATATTTAGTAAATCTACCCTCAGTAAACTCAAACGAAATTTTAATCCTGCTCCCCCCGTTATCAGCAGGACGGTCTAACACAAGAGTGACGCCTTAAACCATTCAGCCAATAAACCGGGTATCCCTCCACGTAAATGCCAATATATATCTTCTATAGTTTGCCTACCTCATCCCAAACCCTAAATGTAAGAGGGACGAGCCTTACATTTAAACCGCATATCCTACGATTATTTTATATTAGGTCATTGATAAGCCTTGTGTTAAACATATCAACAAACGTGATCTGGGAAAGAAGTTGTATGAACCTGAACTGCAATATCTTTCTCCACGTTGATCCATGACTATGGCTTCATCCCTACGCAAAGGAAAACCCAGGTCGATGGGTCTCACTCTCTGCTTTAATATGATCTAGTAATGAAAATTGATCTACTCGTAATAATTACAACTCCTTCCAAGTTAGTAAGTTCTCTTCTCTCTCTCTATCTCTCTCCAGGGTTTCTCAAAACCTTTCACTTCCTATTCGCGCGGTGTTCTATCAAACGTACTCTTTATTCCCGTTCCTCAGATTGTATCTCTGTTTTTCTCATTCTATTTCTACGATCCTCTGGTATTTCCTCGACGAGCTTGTTTAATTGTTGTGGTTTATGGACCCAATACCGACGAACATATACCACAAATTTGAGAATACAATTCTAAATTGGTGGTACCCACATCGGTGGGCACTCGGACTGTCAGAACTACTTAGTCTGATTTGTTGGTGACTAGGAGGTACGGTTTCTATTCCCAGATGGGTGTGTTATAGATTTTTAATTCCCGTGTAGTCTATCACTCCCCTTCCATGAAAATGCAGAAGTACTGTACATTTCCTATAAATTGTACCTTCTTTTTCCCATTCCCTTTAGTGTAGTAAATTCTTACTGTCCGGACGGGTAGTAAGATTTTTCACGACACCTCGGAGAAAAAGTATTGTGATCGTCAAAAAACTTTAATTTGAGATTTTGATAAATATTAACTTTGCATGACCCCCTAAAAAGAGTAGTTTTCGCAAGGCCATTTGTCCGTGCCTTGGGCTATAGCCGAAACTATTTTATCAATTGGGCTAAGTTCTGTTATATGGGATTTTCATAATGTACACCCGAAGAATTTTAGGAAATATATATCTAACACAAATTTAAGGGTAGTTACTAGAGGAAAGAAGAGAATAAAACGATTTTCTCATAATTTACTTTACCGACTTTGATTATATATATAGACACTGTTTATGATTACAAACAAGATGGAAACTCCTATTTTCTCATGGAAATGACGCTGAGTGTACTTTACATTTGGGAAATTCTCCCATTTTCAATTTTTGCCGCAACTATTTAAGATACGAAATAGCTTATTATTGTGTAGTTGTAGTAATATTAAGGATAAAAATGTTTGATTTGAAATATATTTTATAAAACCAATAATTTATTAGCTATAAGCTAAAATGTTTACTTTTTTAATCCAACCATTTGAAAATGAATTTTATTCTCTTGCTCTTTGGTGGACAGAGATGTTTCTCTTTACTCAATTTTTCTGTAGCAGTGTTCCTAATTTCTAATACCATAGCGTAACTAAGAAACAGTAAATATTATTTCGTGTATGATCTTTGGTGTATTCTTTCTACAAAAATGTATACATCTATTATTTTGTTTCATAAATATTACGCGTTTTTAGAAAATAAATATTTTAAGATAAAAGCGGGAGAAAGTCTGTGTGGTGCACTCTACCATTTATTTAAGACAGCATCTTCGAACATTCTTTATAGACACACATTTTTGAATCCATAATTTAATAAATTAAGATATTTGTATGATACAAATTTACTGTAAAAAATCTTAGGAATAAAAAAATATAGATTATTTGTATAAGTTGTTCCCACTTCTACTCTCGCCACCAATCCCATATATATTTGAAGGCCACATTTGTACAAAAAAAATAGAACCCGGGACCTTTTGAAGTGTAGTAACTATAAACATGTGAGAATGTCTGCTAAATAGTAGATATCAGAAATACAGCCACAAAAATTGGTAGGTATTTATTTGTTATCTAAAAAAATAACAAAATTAAGATTAGCTTTAAATACCTGTGATAACTAAGTGAGAGTAAATTGGCACAATAATCTAAAGTTTCCTGATTCTATTCCAATGTCTAGATATAATATTTACATCATATCTGTGAATGGAAGATAGGCTTAATCATTATTAAATTATAAGTTGATTATATTTCTTTAATCAGTGTCATTGCTTGGAAATAAAAATACAGGCCCACATCGATGGGCACGTGGATTAAGAGCCATTTAATCCAGAGCGGTCGTACTAGGAATAATTTTACAAAAGTAGTAAATCATTCTCACCGCCACTTAAATACAAGAAAGTTTACTTTATATCCTACCTTTCACATTCCTACCCCAATGGAATAATTAAATGCTGTTAATTCAGATGGGTGGTAAGATGTGGTACACTATTTTAACTATTACCCCTCCCTCACCCCCATATCATATTAAATTGGATTTCCTTACTGGAAATCTTGGGTACATATCAATTTTAAATTGAGAGTGTTTGGGACACGAGAATAGTTCAGTGTGTTTACAATTTTTGTAAAAAAAATAGTTTTTGGCAAAAATAAATTAAATATTTCTTCAGTTGAAATGTATAGTAATTTATTCATATGGTGACATCAAACGCTTTTAAATATTTTTCATGAACATATTAGCGTTTGTTAAGAAACTTTTCAAATGAAGAGAAAAATATGTCACCTTATGAAGAAAATTAATCTCTTGGTTTCTAATGGAGACATATTTTATTTAACTTGTCAAAAAAATGTGTTTTGCTGTAAAAACAACAAAACTACTGTAATTTTCTCGCGTTCACAGCACACTCACCTTATTTTGTAGTTTTTGTTATTACTTTCTCATTAACTTACAGGTAGATCGTGTGATCGTCAAAAGAATCAAAATCGAGATTTTGATGATTCTTGACGTTTCATGACCCCCAAATCCGAAAAAGTTGTTTTTGAACTTCCGTCTGTCTGTCTGTTTATCCGACTAGAGCCTAAACTATTTTACCGATCTGGCTGAAATTTGATGTATAGGATTTTCATAGGGTTGCCCCGAGGGCTTTTTGGAATTGGATATCTAACCCCAAAATTAAGAGTAGTTTACTGAAGGGCAAAAAGAGGAAAGTCAATTTTCTCAAAATCAACTCAAATAATTTTTTATTAAATTTAATCTCTAAACATTTATGAATATTTCAAACAAAATGGCTTCCCCTAATATTTCAGCAAAATGAATTTAAAGGCACCAGTACGATGCGTAAATAATAATTTTAATCATATCTCCGAAACTATTTGAGATTTGAAATTATTTATCATTGAAACTATGTAGATCTATTTATAATACAGATATTTTATATGAAGTATATTTTTATAAAACCAATAAATGTCAAGTTTTATGCAAATATATATATATATATATAAACTTTTCGAACATAAAAGGTAAAGTATGGTAACAGTAAAAAAATTTATATAATCTGAAATGTTGATTAATTTCGAAGTATGATGACCCCCCGTACCCTAAAAAGTGTTATTTGCAATTCCGTCTGTCTGTGTGTCCGTTTAAACTTAAAATTAAAAGTAGTATAATAAAGGGCGAAAAGAGATAAAATCGATTTTCTCAAAATCGGCTTTAACAATTTTGACTAAAATTTGTAGCTAGGCGTTGATAAAATTATAAATAAACTGGCCATTTGCATTTTCTCATGAAAATGAATTTTATGGTACTTTACAGAAGCAGAAACTTCGGTATCTGCGCAACTATTTGAGATACTAAATAAATTTTACATTGCAAAATATTGCAGTACTATAAAAAATATAAATAAACTTCTATATGAAATATATTTTTATAAAACCAACAGTTTCTGAGATATTAGCAAATATATTGATAACATTTTTTGAGCTGTAATATTAAATATATACTACTTATATTATAATGCAATAATTATCCAATGCCATAGAGTAATAAAATATAAGTAAGTCTCTCAAAAAGTTTGTTGTTTTTCCTTAAACCCCTTAAGAGAAAGGTTTCTACAACAATAATCTACCTCCATTTTAAACTCAATAGTCATATTTACATTATTTATTGGTAAAAATTTATAAATGAAGAATTTAATAGCAATGCGATGGCATGAAGATTTACAACACCTAATAAAATGTCAAAAATTTTAACCGGAAGTTGAAATTTTAATACGAAGTTTTGATCTTTGTGAACCCAATATTGATCTTTTTTATCGGTTCAATCATACAAATGAGGAAAATAATTCTTTAAAAATAAAACTGTTAAATTTAAAAACTTAACTCAAAAATGTTTTACATAAATATATTTCAATTTATGCTCGGGTTTGCCAGTGTATTTTATTTAGTTTCACATATATTACGAGTTTTGAGTATATATCTCCATTTTTTAACAAGAAAGGGAGAAAGTCCGTGCGTAGTTCCTTCCATTTATAATTTATTGGTACTAACAATTTTAATGTTCCTTTTTCAAATAGAACGTACACTTTATTTGCCCATCATACGTAAAGATTTTAGACGATATTTAGATCCAAAACTTTTTTTTCTTAAAACGAGTAGTGTAAAACATTAACATAAGGGTAAAAGAAAAAAATGGTACTACACAAACCTCAATAACTTTATCATATTCTGTATCATAACGCCGAAGAAAATTTTCAAAAATCCCAATTTGAGATCAATATTCAAAGTAAATTTACAAAATATTCGCATTTTCTATTAATTGTTTTAGCTAAAAAAAAACTTATTCTATTTTATTGTAGATAAATGAAACTATTTTACTATTGATATGTAAATAGTTTCCCGATAACAATTTTGAAATAAACCGTCAAAGCAATTGTTTACATACATACATACATACATACATACATACATACATACATACTATACATACGTACATACATACATACATACATACATACATACGTACATACATACATACATACATACATACATACATACGTACATACATACGTACATACATACGTGCATACATACATACATACATACATACATACATACATACATACATACATACATACATACGTACATACATACGTACATACATACGTGCATACATACGTGCATACATACGTGCATACATACGTGCATACATACGTGCATACATACGTGCATACATACGTACATACATACGTACATACATACGTACATACGTACGTACATACGTACATACGTACGTACATACGTACATACATACGTACATACATACGTACATACATATGTACATACATACGTACATACATACGTACATTACATAAGTACATACATACATACATACATACATACATACATACATACATACATACATACATACACACACACACACACACACACACATGCATGCATGTATATATATGCAGGGTGTTTAAAACTCATAGCCCAAACTGCATACATAGCTTGTTTGAACCAAAAGTAGTGTAAAATCCCAAAACATTTATATCCGTAAAACTATGTTAATACCATTAAATTGTGTTCAAATTTTCATGTACAGTGCTCGGAGAGCAAAGCTGTTCAAGCATGCATGTTCAACAGATTGCATAGAAGCTATGTGCGTGGAACTACACATCTTTTCACCTTGGAGCATGGCATAAGAACATACCACAATTAATAGTAAACAGCACACCAGTCCATCTAGACATTAGAATAGGTTCTGAGGGTCATCTTTAACGATCCTACATCATCGAAAGTACTTGCCACTATTACATGTGCAATGTCACGCGCCTAGCTCCTAGGCAACTTTCAATGTATGCATACTTGACAGCCTTGCTTTACCTGCTCTGTACGCCACAAATTAAACACAATTTATTGGTATTAGCATAGTTTTCCGGATTTAAGTGTATGGGGATCTTGTATTATTTTCAGTTCAACCAAGCTATTTGCGCAGTTTGGGATATAAGTTTCTGAACACCATGTATACATATATAAATACCTAATCACGACGTTCCCTTACTGGGTAGGCAAAACACTAGGCATATAGATAATGCTATTTTATTCTAAAAACTCCTAATATTTCTCTTTTTCACACATTCGTCTATCATATTTAGCCACGTCTCACATAACCTACTCCTTGCTTTTGAGACAGACAATCTACTTTCATATACTTAATTCATCACTCGATCCAGACTCTACATTTCAACATGCCTAAAACTCACTACGGTGGTCACGTGGCCTAACACGATAATCCTGTGTTGGACTAGACTGACAAAGACAGTGAGATCAGGGTTTGATCCTGGTCATGTGCACTAGGAGTGGTTTTTCTAAATGGTTTCCCATTCTCCTTCCACATATATTTCGGGTGCACATCCTCTAAATTAAACCTTACTAATAATCCCTTACACATTAGTGTAATTAGTACATAAGCGTATAAACCGAACGGGTAGTAAGACCAGTGCAAAAAAAAAAGCCAAAACCAACGTAAGACTTTTTTTCACATTGACGTATTGGATTATCCTATAACCACATTTATCCAGCACCTAGTCATTACTAACTCCTTCTATATGACTATTTCCACATACATTTCTTAGATACACTATATCATTCCGACCGCATTCAACTTGCTCTTGAGTTTCTCCTGATAAAACCACACTTTACACTTATTAAACTATTCAAATAAAAAAAGTCATTAGTAAACTTGCCATAACCAAATTACCCCCCACCCCTCAAAAAAAGTTTACAAATTTATTTGTTGTATTAGTGTAAAATACTCCCCAGGTTATACATTTTAAGCAAAATCATTTGAACTATTTTCAAATTTTCAAAAATCACAATTTAATAAACGTCTCTACTGAATTTTTACCCAATACCAAGTATACACAGTTATTTGTAATGTTAAACACTTCCAAAATACCCTTTTTTAACCAAATAGTTACAGCCATTTGTAAAATATTTCAAGTTTTGAAAAATCATTCATCAGTAAACTACCCATAAATGAGTGTTCACCCCAAAAACAAGTGTACATCTCAAACACTCCCAAGATACCTATTTGAATCAAAATTCTTAAGGCCATTTGTAAATAAAATTTCTGTAAAATCATACATCAGCTCAACGAAATTTTGTCCAAAGACCAATAATTATATAGTGCTTTTTTCAGGTCAAACAAGTCCTAGACATGCATTATTGAAAATTTTTGAATTAAAACAAATTACTCAATGGTAAGCTACATTTACTTGACAGGTTAGGTTGAAATAAAAAATAGTATAGGCCTTTTAAATCTAAACATCAATTTAGGACCAAAATTCATCAAATAGTTTTGGATCTGTCGCCAATAACAGATTGACAGACAGACGTGGATGGACAGAATCTTAAAACGCAAGTTTTTGGGTTCATGTTAACATAAAACGTAAAATAAATTACAATTTTGAGAACGATTTTTTACGGTCACAATACTTTCTCTTGAGATGAGAAAATTAAAAACCATTGTTTATTTAATCTCTAGTATTTATAAAGAAAAATTTATATTTAACTTTTTAGATAGCCTACACTTTCCAGTACATATACTTTGTTACGACTTATCTCACTTTAATTTAATCAGAGAGATGGGAGATATGTAAATATTTTAGAGAAAAATAATTAAATATAAGTAGAAAGAATAGTCATGCCTCGCGACGGAAGTTGATGACGTCATAGCCCCCCTCACCCCTTTCCCACGCCGTAGTCTGGCGT
>CABFVZ010004769.1:29546-42858 GCA_902151445.1 Timema monikensis | reverse complement strand
AGGTGTGTAAGAGACCTGCTATGGAGAGTTGTTCTATAAGTGTGTAAGAGAGCTGCTATGGAGAGTTGTTCTATAGGTGTGTAAGAGAGCTGCTATGGAGAGTTGTTCTATAGGTGTGTAAGGGACCTGCTATGGAGAGTTGTTCTATAGGTGTGTAAGAGACCTGCTATGGAGAAGAGAAGTCCCCTTGAAGTGTAAGGAAGTGGTGTGATTTAGGGTGTACTTTGTACCCATAGTTACATGAAGATTGAGTGTAAGAAAGACAAGGAAAGGAGGCCATGGGAATGAAGTGACTGGCAGAGAGTGGGGGTACAAGGAGTACATAAAATAATAGAGGAAGCAAGACTGAAATGGTATGGTCATGTAATGAGGATGGAAAAGGAGAGAATACTAAATCAATAATGGAGAAGAAGTATGTAGGAAACAGACTGCAAGGGAGCCAAGAAAGAGATGGGAGGAGCAAATAACAGAAAGTGTGAAAGTGAGAGAAGTGTAAGTGCTATTGCACACGTACTGTCGATGTCGGTGTTGATATCGGTGGTAGTGAGATTCCATGTAATCTTATGGCCCTGTTGCACACGATGTTGACACGACAGCATTATCGTGATGACTACTGACTTGTCGAAACCATGTCGGTGGCCCCCTCAATAAATATACCGATATCAGTGCGCAGAGCAGGTGGCTACTAGTCTGCAGCTGTCATCTTGCATTGTTTGGTTTTGTCTTTCGCGAGGTTAGGTGCTTGCGCGTTCGTTTCCTTCATTTTACTTTTGAGTAAAATGTCTAGTAAATTCAAGTATGACATAGTGACCTTAGTTGAATTAGTGGAGAGCAGAGCGTGTTTATGGGACTTTCTCTCCGGTTTAGACGTCGTCTCCTCCGGAGATGAAGCAAACACAACAAAACAACAAAAGAAACCTCCTATTCCACATGGGGGCCATGTTGTTTGCTCACCACCATCCACAAAACTGCCTATGTCTCTCAAGCACCGATAGCAATTTTGTCGATGTGTGTGCAACAACCCACACCAGTATCGGTGCTAACAACAATATCGGCACCGACTCCGACAATATTGGTACGTGTGCTGCAGCACTAAAGGATGCAATTAAAGTAGGAAGAAAATGGAGGCATCTTAATAAAGTGGCATGACTACATGCTGGAAACAGTTGATGATGATGGTGAATAGAGAACTTAGTTTTTTAAAGGTGCTTAAATTAGCAATTTTTTTTATATCTTAGTTCAACAACTAATAAATATATTAATAAAGCATATACAGTAGTTCATATTTAGGTTTTTTATTTTTGAGAATACAAGCAGCTTTTTATCATTCCCTCTTTTTATAAACATTTATTTTTTACTACATGTATAAAATACAAGAGGATTTTAAGATGGTGTTATCACACAGGTTCAAAATAGATAATAATAATAATAATAATAATAATAAAAAAATCAAATAGAGATGGACCAAATCCACTTTTCATCAAATTCAAATCATTTAACTTTAAAATCTCAAATATGAATCTTAGAAACATGATAAACGTGAGTTTAACTTTACCAAATTAGTATAACTAAATTACCATTTTTTTCTTTCTAATCTTTAATAAGAAATGTTTATTGAGAGTTTCAAGTTTTCCAGTTTACATTTAGTCAAAAATCTATGTCGATGATATTAAATGAAAAATTGCAGTAAAACTATGACAGCAATGGTACTTCACCCAATACGATAATGGATTCAACAAGTTAGGTCTAAATTGGCTGATGGTAAAGGCTAAGCCATGTAAGGACTAGAAAATAATAGCCGTATCCCGTAAGATACACACAAAACTAATAATACACTTAGTAATTTTTCACCTCAGTAACTTTTTTTAACCAACTCAAACACAACATATAAATAAATACATTAAAAAAAATTACAAATTAAATGAGTCACGTGCCAGGAATAAAAGTAACATACAATCAAAGCAAAAGCTGCTTGGTAGGTTATTTTCTAGAGTTTTAGAAATACTGGGGTACACCAACCATTCTGTAAAATATAAAAGCAACCTATACACTAGAGAACACAGGCAAAACAAAGAGTTTTGAGGCTTGAAAGAAGAAGGATTCTGAACTTGAAATGGCAAATGGAGTGGAAGAGATTTTCTATTGCAGCATTCAAAACCATATTTGTTAAGGTACTATAATTATAAATATGTGATGAAACCCATGCCACGTGTTGCAAAAATCATTTCCCTTTTTTTCCCTAACAATAGAAAACTTAATTCTGAACATTAAAAAAAATTATCTCTCTAGCAATAAAATTACTTTCTTATAATATTTCAAACATCAATATCTATTTTTATCAATTCATGGTAAATGGCAGCTAAAGTATAACGCATGGTTTCATTTCCCCCACAATACTTTATTTAAAGCTAGATTTCTTGTATTATTAGAGATGTGATAATCCTGTTTACTGGTTGAGATCATAGCTAACGTTTCAAACTAACAGATAGCATTGAAATCTAGAAACCGTCAATTTCAACCTGAATTGACATTTTATGCTCTGCTGAACAATTTCTTTGGGCGACATGTGGCATGTTTTTATGGACTACATCACATATGTGAGCAAAGTAAAAAATGGCACCAAACTGATGAATTCAATGAAATTTAAAAGAAATGAAGATGCATGCACCCCTTAACCACTTATTTTTATAGAAAGCCCAACCTTAACCACCATCATTGATTGAACGTCACTAAAATTTGGCATTCTAGAAATATGTCTTACTTGATTTATGAATAGTAAATTTCATCTAAAACATTATAATACTTCGTTATGGACTATTGTATAACTTCTCTTTACATCACTAAACTGGATAAGAATTTAAATAATTAAAATTGTAATATTTTTTCCCAGCCATTGTGGCAACATGAGTTACTAATTTTCAAATAAAGGGCTTCCTATGAAAATAAAACTGCAGACAAATTTAGGTCCAAACGTTCATATTTAAAGACGAGCAAATGACAATATGTTTAAGGGCACATTCATTTCCTAGGACCTCAATCATTTAAGGTTTTAGCAGGTAGCATTTTCTGAGTTTAACCAAAACAATTAGCCACCAGGCTAAATTAAAAAAAACCTATCAATATACCAAAGGCAAAATAAACCCTAACTATACAGGGTGTCTACTGGGTCACCAAAGTCACAGAAAAGTTACTAATTTCAAAAGAGGTCACCAAAGTCCCAGAAAAGTCACGAATTTTCAATATTTTGTTAATAAAGTCACGAAAATATTTTTGTGCGAATTTCCCGCGCAGTGTAACAACGTGAATGCGTTGAATGTCGAGCCATCCACTACCCATGATGATGTGCGCTAGCCGCAAGGTCTCTGATTATTTTCACCGTGACACCATCTATTTAAAGTTTAATATTGAATGTGAGTGCATTATGCCTATATATGCATTAATTAATGTTCATTCCATTCACCGAGTGAATTTTTTGGTCATAAAAAGTCACTAATTTTTGTTTCTCCAACTCAGTAGACACCCTGCTATAGTATATGGCTGAAAATCTAAGTGTGGAATTATACATTAATTATATAAAATCTTAGGTTAGAAATTAAAAAAAATAATTTAGCCATTTCCTATGTTCACCCTTGATAATTAAAATCCTCGAGTATATGAAATGATCCGACACCTTAGCTCAGTCGGTAGCATGTCTGTCTACTGAGCTAAGGATCCTGGGTTCGATTCCCAGCATGGTCGAAAATTTATCATTGATGAAAATATGGGTTTACCCTTTCACATTGATAAATTGATAGGCAGGGACTGGATGTTGTGCCAGTCTTAAGATTGATTATAAAGCATATGAAGCTATGACAGGCCTAGCCAGCCGGTAGTGGAAAATATATGGTTTGAATAAAACATTGACCCAAACCAAAGGCTGGAAACAGCAATGAATGTAAAAAAAAGTACATCAAATGAAACTTTTTTTGTTGTTGAAAAATTGGGGTCGTACAGAATTCTATTATAGCCTATAGGCCTACCTATATAGTTCTTAAAAATATCATTCATATCTTATATGTCTGTACTAAATACTTGGATAATGTCCATATAAACAGTCATCTGTACACAAAAGGCTGGTGTAGGCTTCCAGCAACTTGTGCTCCATCTTGAAACATCATGTGCAGATTTTATCTTTTAAATAGTTCCGTACTTTCAGTGGCTGGAAACTCCACAGATCTATAATCCTAAAATCAAGAATAAGACAAAATCGATAGAAATATATGTACATTTTTTAAAAGTATCTGAACTCAAAAATGTATAATGCTTAATTTGAAAGAGCATGGTTGCATTGATAATTATTTATACATTTTTTATGCCATTGAAATTTAAGTATAGTTTTTTGGCAAATTTGACAATAAGTGTTTCCATTAGTATGTTTAGTAACATGGTTATTATGATATAGGTGGTGTGGAGAGGTGATGAGAAAACCTTCCAGCTGAGATTGGAACCTTCATTTCCATAGCTGGACACACAGTCTATTGCAAGTCAAGCCTGAGACCAAATGACCCGCCTGGATTTAAAAAAATCCAAATAGTTGCCAATATTTTACCCTTTTTTTATTTCAAAAAGTGTTAAACATTTTGTATGGTTTATAATACATAAGTAAGGCACGAAAGTGCAAAGTGCAAAATGAATTATTGCTATAAAACCAGTATTAAAATGGTGTTAGTAATTAAAGATACATTATTAGAATCCAAAGGTTACAACTAAGATTGGTTTTGGTGGAGAAAAAATAGTGCGATATTCTGTAGTGAGGAATCTACAACAGGAATAAAGGTAAAGGGGAAAATATTGAGCTGATCAACGTTCTTAACACTTAAACATCCAAATCTAGTGTCATGCATTTTATAGAATTTACTAGACCTGTAGCACAGCTGCCAACACTTTAAAGAAAATAACTAACAAATGTAACAAAATTTCACATTGGCTCTACTTTTGCTTTATCCAAGAACACAGGGCAGATTATAAAGTACACTGCAAACCTTACTTAGTATCGAGTGCTATGCCAGCAAATAAATGTTCAAATATTAATGTTGATATTTATTTATTTTATAAAATGGTAGAAAAATCAAAGCTACCATGAAATTGTAAAAACAAGAAACTTTATATTTTTGAACATAACACATAAGTTTGAGAAAAGTGGCAGCTATGGTCTACTAAGTGTCCACACCTTTGCTACTGTGACAGGCTCAATATTCATTATTCATTGATGGAAACAAGTCTTGTTGAGAGGTGTGAACGAGATGATGAAAAGTTTGTCTCTTACCCGTCGACCAATGTGATGGTCCATTCCCTCGTCCAAAAGTTCTGCTTCCCAGTCCTCTCCCTCCTCAGTGGGATCGAAGTTATACAGTGGCATGAGATGGTGGCGCAATCTATCCAGCCGTCTTTTACGCACCAGTAGAAATGCCTGCCATACATGAGCAACATTGACTCTCAAATGTGACTCATTTGTTTAGTATGGACCAGAGGCAAATCCAACAGTTTATGTCAGTAGGTACCAAACTAACACTAAACTGGTCACTCAAAGTTATTGCCATGGTTGATGCAGATGGAATTTATCTGTTATTGGTTTCAATGACTAAACACTAGTTAGTTCTCACTTAAGACACAGAAAAATCAACTTTTAAATTGAAAAATGACACCTGGACACAGGAATCAAACCCAGGACCTTTGACTTAGTATGCCAATACTCTTACCACTGAGCTATCCAGGATTAGTCCCATGCTCAGGGCTATTCTTAACTCATATTTTAAGGCAGAGTCTGTGATGGATGTACGAAAATCATCAGATTCATATAAACAATCAATCAGATAACACAGCCTCTACTCGAGAAGAGGGCTTTAGGCTGCCAATAGTACAATGAGATTGTACGAATGTTTCGTACCATGATGGGTTTAATATCCAACTATTATATTTGTTAAGTACGGTTATAACCACATCTAAATATTTAAATATGCAGTTAAAACCATACTTACAACCTATAATATTATGGCTATTTAATCTAACATTTTAATATAGTGATACTGATGACCATATTTCACTCATTTTATGAACCATCCCTCCCTTCTTTCTGGTAAATATGCTTCTGATGATTTCTGCCAAACCTTAACTAGGCCCTTGACCAAATACAGCAAGTAAAATGATGTCAAAAGTAGAATAAACAAGCAAGGAAAATAAACAAGAAAAATAACTCAATTAATTTTAGTTATCTACCAGCAGGGCCAGCCCAAGGCGAGACATAAAATGTCAAATCTCGTTGTATTCCCACCCCTTACGCGATGCAAAATAGAAAATAAATGGCCACCACAACATTTGAAAAAATAAAGTGTTCCCCCACAACTCAATCATTGTGTGCAAAAAATTATCATTTCCTTTTCTCTTAATCTCTTAGGAAGCTTTTATTTAAATGAGAAAGTGATCCACCACCAAACACTCTTAATGCGTCATAAAATTACAAAAATACTATTATATTATAAATAATTATGAAGTTGTTTAGTCTTATTTTAATAAAAATTACATTTTGTTGGGATAAATCTCTAGGAACCTTTGTGCGCTTGAAAAAACCCCAGCTAAGATGAGTCATAGCTAGGCTATATAGAAATGAGCTTTATGAAATTATCACTTTTGAGATAATTTTACTTTATAGTAAAAGATTATTATTATTATTAGCACCGCGTCTTACTACCCGTTCGGGTTATATGCACTTATGCTAATGTGTAATGGTAGGGTGATTGTGAGATNTGGAGGCCTGGCATTCCCCACATTCACAAGATGTCTTGTCAGAGGTGAAGGAAGGGTTTGGTAATCAGATAAATCTGTGCCGGGACCGGGGATTGAACCCCGGCCGCCAGCACAGAAGTCTGACACCTTACCCCTAGACCAGCAGGTCACCAAAAAAGTTTATCAACAAATAGAATATACATGAGGAAGTTGTGTTTATTTAAAAAAAATTGTACCTATTAATGTTTATGATATAAAATGTGTAAAAATATATACTCCAAATAATAATGATTTTCGATCTTGTTTGGCAATTTAAAATTTCTTTAAAAGTAGCAATTCTGGTATTAGGTATATTCTTTAAAAAATAAAAGATACTTGTACCAGATTTTTCTATACTATCACTTTTTTACAACAGTGAAAAGAGTCGTATATATTTTGACATCAAACATAACAGTTGGAACAGTCATTTTCCTAGTATAAGTATTTCGATTATTAAAAAAGTAAATTAATCATTATTTTTAAGCTTGAGCAGCAGTGAAAAAATTTGTTCTGTTTGGGTGAAGTTGCAACAATTGAATTAAAATTCTTTAAGATAGATAGAACTAGGAAATAATTTAAAATTAATATACATTTTGCCATTAAAATCAGTTTTTTATGTAATATGTTTACTAATTTTTAAAGTCAAATATCCGGCTGGTACATTTTCTTTTTAACATACTCCTCATCCCTGCCTCCTAAGAAGTAAGTAAGTATGAAATAATAGTTCACATGATTATACTAGTGAGGACAGATGCCCCTTTGCAAAAGTAAAATTATATGTAGAACCATTAAAAATGGATTTATTTTAAAGTGTTCCATTTATTACGTTTTTAAAAATAATAATAATTTTAATTACAAATAAATTAAGTGGATTGAATTTTCATGGCATTTAGTAAAAGTTTAAAATCTAAATTTAGTTTAAAGATGCACTTCATTTTCACATTTAATTTTTAAAATTAATCTACAATACATTTCAAAAATTGTCAACGCACACCAGTATATTATTACAATCAATAGATTCAGTTATTTTGAACATATTCCAGTCTTTACTGTTTTAAATATTGTTTAGTTAAGCAAAATTCTCAGTATTTTATTAAAACTGTTCTTTTTCCTATTTTTTTTTTAAGTTTTTTAAGCTTACTTGTAGGAAACACTATTTTAAACACTTCTATATAGTGAATTTTAGTTTTAAATTATTAGTACTAAACTATGTCAAGGAATATTTGGTGCTAACTTGTGAAATTTGGGCTCACCACTGCAGAAAGCATGAGAGCTATAATGACAACTCCTAGAGGAACAATCACAAATGGTACACCTGATGGCTCTACAGCAGTGTCGGCAGGAACGGTGGGAACCTCGCCAGTAGGAGAGGAAAGTGTAAGCACCAAGCCATTCATAGTAGATGATAAGGTGGATAACGATGTAGTGTTACTATCAAACATTTTTCTTCAAGCTGGAAAGAAACATGACACATAAATCAGGGTTCCTACAATTCTCCCTGACTATTTTCCCAAGTTACCTGACCAATTTCTCATAAAATTTCTATTATAACTTTACGATACTATACATGTGTAAATATGAATTTATATACATTTATTTCGGCCTCCTCCTCTCTTATAGCCGACCTTGCCTCACCTCTCATGGAAGAATAAGAAAGCAGACGTCTTGCTAATCAGTTCAATGAAAATAATGGAAAAATAATTAAATATGTCTAACCCTATCAAAAAGTTGTAACAAACTTGATTCACTTTGGTATCATGTGCAGAAATACTTACTAAATAACAAGCCACTAAGAACATACTAAAAAGTTTGCTATCATTACAGTCTTATTTTACCTAAACTGAATAGCTCACAACAGGAGGAACTGTGTCTGCTTTCATATTATTCATGTCTCAAGTCAATTTTCTTTTTATTAAAATTATCAAAAGTCATACAATAAGATACTATGCTATATTTAATAAAGTGAAGCTTGTTTCTTCTTCAGTTCTTGCAACTCCACTTCTATTACTTCTCGTTTCTCTTCAGTTGCCATCATTAATTTTTTCTTTTTCCTTCTAAATCTCTAACTTGTATATCTAATTTCCTCTTTTCTGCCTTCTTCACTTCTTTCCTGCTTCTTAATCTCCAAATATTCATGATAGCGTTTCCGAGCACCTCTCACGTAATCCAACATCTTTTGCTAAAGTGTATGTTTTTAATCCCTCCTGCTTCTTGTATCTCATCATGAATGTGATGCTGTGCAGTGACTGTTTTTTCATGCATATTTTCAACTAGTAAAGATTTATTGACTGAAAAACCACCTTCAACAGTTGCATTCCCATGCGACAAGACAAGGCAAATCTTTATTACTTCCCAAAGATGTTTGTAGTTTGCTTCTCCTATTAGAAAGCTACCATAAATAGTGTCAAGTCCTACTTCATCACTAAACTGATCACAAGGACGAAATATTTCTTGAAGCTCAGATTTTTTGAGGTTGCAAAAATGCAAGTATTCTTTCTTGGCATTTTCAGCCAGAACATCATTTATGATGTTGGCATGGTTGAGTTCCTCCAAAAGAAAAGAAAATCTCTTCTGGGCCAGTTGAGGTGAATGTTGAATAACACAAGGATCCAATGAAGACAAACCTCTCACAGCTTTCTGTTTTAAGGGACTTTTTTCTTGTAGTTTTGCAATCATGGTGGTTAACATACTGCGGCACTCATGTATAAATTCTAATTTTTGTCTTTCTGTTACTGTGATCGCAGTTTCTCCTAACAAACGTTTTGTTGCAAATCCTATATCAATATTTTTGCTAAGGATCAAATTTTCTGATTTTTTTGTGTCAATAGACAGTAACTTTGGACCCGTGCACTTCATAAGATCAGGTTTCACACAACGATTCATAAGGTATCTTAGAAGTTTCTCTACAGCTTCAAAAAGATATGGAGTCATTGGTTTTGATGTCTGGAACCGTTGCAGGAAAGGCTGACATTCATCTGCAATTGTCTTGCAGAACGCTAGTTTACACTTTAGGAATGGATCACAGGCTGCTCTTTTCAGTGTCTCTACAGGTTTTGTTTTAGGAAGTTTTGCTTCTTTGAGAAACTTAATAACATGGTCCCAAATTTGTAATGCCCTTTGAAAGCACTTCGCATTCTCTAACCAACGCACACCACAGAACTTCAATGGAAAAGTTGTACACCCTGTCAACTGGGTGAACAATGCTCGACGAGCTGGAGAGTCAGTGAACAGGTAGTACATGTGACGTAATAAGCTACTTATATCCCAATCAACAGACTCTACTCCTGTTCTCAAGGAACCATGAACAACATGAAGCCCACATGTTCCCAGATTTAGCAAACTACATACTTCATTGTCTGTTACAGATTTGATGTGTTCCTGAAGAAGTGTTATAAACTTTAAATTGACATTTGGGCCATCCATTGACACTTGTATCAACTTAGAGAGTGGAAGAGGAGAAATACCATCCAGAAAATGCTTCAGTAATTCTTCAGCAGTGCTCCTATCGAAAAACACACTGTTTAAGTAACGACTGATGACTTTATGATTTTCCTTGTCCCAGAATCTAATTACAATGTCCATCTGTCCTCTTTGAATAACTTTATTCAATGCCTCATCAAAACAAATTACAAAGTTGTTACATGATTTTAGGCGGTCCAGTAAATTATTATGAAAGAATGGAGCCAAGCCATGCACAATGAAGTATGCAGCCTTGTCTCCACCAAGGGTAAAGGCATTGGCAATGGAACACTCGGGAAACATCAACTGAAAAATTGTACTTAAATTATTGCACGAATATAAATAAATTTTTTTGTAAACAACTCGCATAGCCCAAATTACTTCCGCCTTAGTTATATAATCTTTTATAACAAAAGTGTTTTGGTTTCTTCGAGGCACTACACTAATTTCACTTTTGGCAACAGCTTCCTTCTGGGCCTTACGATTTCCGATGAAACAGAAAAACTCTTCGAGTAACCAGCCGAATCACCACTAGGTAGAATGTCTTTGTGTGCCAGAGATTCTGTTGAAACAGGGGAGCTCGAAGAACCTGAATCACTTGACTTTTTTGAGAAAAAAGTCAATAGAGAGCATTGATTTGTCAAAGTTTCAAGAGTTTTGATATGAGTTGGTCCTTTTACATGGGAGGCTAATGCTTGCTTTCCCATTTTACTTAGGTTTATAATTTTTTTGCACACTTTACAAAATGTCTGCAACTTATTACTTTCAACGCCACTGATTCAGTATGAGAATTCAGGAAAATGCTCTGGGCTTAGCCAGAGCTGGTTAAAAACTTTTTTTTTGTTAGACATTGCTGGTGTAGCCGAATCAGTCCTAATTCACTGTATCCAACAATAACGATGCCAAACCTTGAACAAGAACCAAA
The DNA here is from genome assembly GCA_902151445.1 of Timema monikensis. Taxonomy (NCBI): domain Eukaryota; kingdom Metazoa; phylum Arthropoda; class Insecta; order Phasmatodea; family Timematidae; genus Timema; species Timema monikensis. The sequence continues at coordinate 31,673 of CABFVZ010004769.1, read as the reverse complement.
ACAATGGATCACTAAAGTTAAAAGACTTTTCATGTGCAGGCCAGGAGATTTCAGTGTTCACCTTTTGAAATAAAATGCTACCAAAACTTGTGTTACAGCAAGTTTGAGCATGGTAAGTGCCCCTCAGCTTTCTTCATTGGGGCAGTGGCTTATGATGCAGTAAATACAAAAAATATTTTCGTTGTTTTTTTCTAAGTGTGACATGAATTGTCATTTCACTGACCTTTTTAAGTCTTCCCTGACTTTCCCTGACTATTATTTTTTTACCTGACTTTCCAGACCATAGGAACCCTGTAAATAAATACAGCTGAAGTGACAACATAATATATCATAATTTAATTCTTAGATATTTTGTAAGGTACAATGGTCCATATTTATGAAATTTGTTTCTGAAGAATAAATGTGCTTTTATAATATGACCCCTAGGTGGAAATTACCTTTGGTAAAGATATCACCATGTGCTAAGATCATACTTCAATGTAGTTATATATTAGTTTGAAAATGACACCCTAACACAAGAATTGAACTATGGATCTTTAACTTAGCACAAATGCTCCACACTTGAGCTATCCATGAACTGCCCATGTTCGGATTAATTCTTTAGTCATAGTTTAAGCCTGTTTATGATGTGTGTGAATTTAATCAGCTACTTGGGAATATCATTGAACCACATCTACCCAGCCAATAAGGGTCGGCGCTTATACCCCCCCCCCCTCCCACACACACAAGTACATACACAATAGATGACATTTTATGTTGGTATGGGTATAGCCTTGTTCTGGAATATGTCCATCAGTGAGCATGAGGACAGAAGTGTCCCAGTTGGGTGTGCTTAGGTGTTTTCCCCTAAATGCTTTCCCAATTTTACTCCATGCAAATGCAGATACACTTGTTTAAATTCTACCTTCTTCAGCCTTACATCATTACCGTAAATATGTGTTTTTTCTAGATGGCCATTAATACTGTGAGCATGTATGTGAACAAATAAATTCTATAGGGCAGATCAAAATCAGTATGACGAAGAAAGTGGCAAATAGTCCCTTTAGTTATACCATCCAAAGAGTCAAGGTGGTGGTGTCGCAACAAGGGTGGGGTGAGGGAAAAGAAAATTAAGAGAACCCACTCCAAATAGCTTTTCAAGGCAGTGAGTGTTCAAACAATGGCTGGGAGAGCTTCATTAGGTCCTAAGATTTCTTGGGGCTGTGAGTCTCTAGACATCAAGAACAACTACAAACCCGTCTCACAACACTGGTTTTCCTTGGACCTGGGTAGCATGGTTCAAAATAAATAAGTTGCCCAAAACATTTTTTAACATTAAATTTCTAACACTTTTTAACATATAGGGAATAAGAGCTGGTCCTAGGCAATTTAGGGCCCCCTGCAAATTGTAAAAGGTGGGCACCAAATTATTATTTTTTTTATAAAAGATTGGAGCAGTCAATAACATGACAAATTAGACTAAACAAAAACCTAATAGGGTAGTTATGTTTTGTTTTATATGATCTTGAAAAATTACTCATAAGCAGGGCCCGGAAGTTGATGATATTGCATCTTTTTTCTCTGAAGTCAATCGCAATGCTAACTTGTATATAAACACATGTTATGACACTCTGATATCGAAAACATTACTTTTATTGTGCATAATTTTGCATTTTTAGGTTTTTTTTACATTTTAGGGCATTTTTTTTTACTGTTTTTACTCTTATCATGCATTTTATATAATTTTTAGAATCATTACATAAAATAGTAGCTCACAAAGGGTAATGCACATATTCATAAATCCATTATTTGAATTTACTTAAAGCATTAATTTTCTCTTGTAATTATTAGTATGGCTGGACATGAAACAATGAGTGTAGCCTAATGTTTCTGACAGAGCAGTACTAAATACGAAAGACATTAAGAAGGAAAAGTAAATATATATATATATATTTTAGATTCTTATCTTGTTTATGTTTCAATAGAAAACCCCAGTGCTGGACAACTGGCTGGCTTGGAATTTAAGGAATGTAAAGCTTTGTCTACCTCAGCGGTACAGTCACAATTGTTTAGAATGTGGCTGTTAGTTGAGTAGATTAGTGTAAGTTTAAATTGTATCTCTCAAGCTAGTTGACCTACTACTGGTCA
>CABFVZ010004769.1:7809-28612 GCA_902151445.1 Timema monikensis | reverse complement strand
TTGTTTGATAAATCCATGTTTCTGCTTTGGCCTGACGGTATTAAGCACGATGATGTTCTTCTTTTTGTAAGTGATGCTGCGCCGTATATGGTCAAAGCAGCAACTGTAATTAAAGCATTATATTCTAAAATGATTCACGTAACATGTATCGCTCATGCGGTTCATCGAGTTGCTGAAGAGGTGAGAAAGAACTTTGGAAATGTTGACCAACTAGTGTCAAACGTTAAAAAAGTATTCTTGAAAGCGCCATCTAGAGTATTTGATTTCAAGACGGTGGCACCTGATGTACCCTTACCACCTCAGCCAATAATTACACGATGGTGCACATGGCTTCATGCGTGTTTCTATTATTGTGACCATATTCGTGTTTTAAAAACAGCTGTGAACAGATTTGACAGTGAAGAGGCCGTATCTATCAAGATTGCACAAGATATGCTCTCAGATCATGAAATTGAGGGAAACCTGGCATATATCAAGGCTAATTTCAGTATTTTGACCGTAACCATAACACACTTAGAAAAGAAAGGTATGCCATTGTCTGACGCTACTGCTCTTATCATACATAACACTACAGGATAACCTCAAGAGAGCTTCAGCCAAAATTGAAGAAGTAGTGTTTGCAAAACTTCAGAATGTGTTGATAAAAAATTCGGGATTCAAAACAGTGTGTAAAATTGCTGACATAATCACCGGTAAAAGTGACTCTTTAGAAGACATTGAAGAGGACATATCGCTGGGTGACATTCCATACTTCAAGTATGCTCCAATAACATCCGTGGATGTAGAGCGTAGCTTCTCCAGGTACAAAAACCTGTTGGCCGATAATCGCCGATCATTCACACCTGAAAATCTGAAGATGACCTTCGTTGTGCATTGCAATGAAAATGAGGTAAATCTAAGATGTACTTATATCTCTATATCATTCTCACATGCACACAAATGTTCTGCCTATTTTATTATTTTATTGGGCAGATTGGTTATACAATATTTATTAAATTAGTTCTCATTTTTCAGGATTCCCGCATTACCATAATCGGAGAAGAAGAATAAATGGATTTTTAATATATTATTAATTTTTAAGATCTTTTTTTAAATATTTTTAGAATAAAAAAATCTAGTTTTTAGTTGCATCTTTTTGTTTTTAAGGGCATTTTCCTTATTTTTGAGTGCATTAATACTCAATTTTTAAGTGAATTTTTGGGGTTTATAAGGAGATCAACTTCCAGGCCCTGCTCATAAGCAATGCATAATACTGTAATTTTTATATAAAAATACAGTAAATTCTCGGCTATCCGACATGCCGAGCACAATTTCTCCACCACCACGTGATGATTCATGTCAAGACAAGAAATTAACTTGTGCCTAGCAAGTGTACCATCATTCTGTATCCAGAAGTCGGTATATATGGTTCAGTCGTTCGTGGATTGTTAATTTATGTTATAAAGTGTGTATACAGTCCAGTTTATTGTTGGTGGCTTTAATTTTTATGTGAAATATTGGTGACAAACGAAAGAAAGTGGTAGTAACATTGGAAGAAAAACTGCAAGCAATAAAATGAATGGATTCTGGTGAATCGGCGAAGAAAATTGCATTCAAGCTAGGAGTTGGAAAAACTACTGTGGTTGACTGGCAACAAAATCGTACAGAGATTGAAAAATGGTGTTCTAAGCAAGCAAGTGACAGTGGTGGGAAAGTTTGAAAAACTATGCCAAAAGGAAAACATGTGGAAGTTGAAGAGGCTTTATCGCTCTGGTATGAAAATGTGAGGGGGAAAGGAATGTGGGTTTCAGGTCCCTTGCTCCGAGAAAAAGCAATTCAGTTTAAAAAACAGATTGAAGAAAATGATGGTGAATTTACTGCCAGTGACAGGTGGCTTGATCGCTGGAAGAAACGTTATGGTGTTCAACAGATGACAATTAGTGATGAAGCTTTGTCTGCAAACAGTGCCGCTGTCCTTGACTTGCTTGATAAGAAAGGTAATTATCGAGAACAATGGTACCACTGTGGTGGCCTGGCATTCCCCACATTCATGTTGCCATCTAAACAGGTAAAGACCACACCAGGGTCCAAGAAGAGTTACAGTTTTAGCTTGTAGTAACGCAACCGGAAACAATAAGCTGAGACTGACGTTGATTGAAAAATCTAGCAAGCCTAGATCTTTTCAAGATATTAAAGATTTAAATTCTTTGCCCCTGTACTATACCAACCAAAAAAGGCGTGGATGAATGGAGAAATTTTCCAAAAATGGTTTGAACAGGAATTTGTGCAAGAAGTTGAGAAACATTTAGCTTAAAACAATTTACCAAGGAAAGTAATCCTAGTTTTGGATAGCGCTCCTTCGCATTCAGCAAATGACCAATTAAAAGATGGAGAAATAAAAGCTTTGTTTTTGCCTGCAAATGTTACACCTGTATGTCAGCCAATGGATCAGGGAGTGCTGGAATCTTTGAAAAGGAAGTATTAAGGTAGGTTACTAAGCAATATCATAACGGTCATTGATAACAATACAGAAGTTGTGGTCGTATTAAAGTCAGTTGACATACTTGATGTTATCAGATGGGTGCCCGGGGCATGAGATAAAATTCCATCTGTAACACTTGTGAGATGATGAAAAATTTGGCTGGATCACAGAGCCAGTGAGAACTTGGAAGAGGTAAACAAGCAATGTGATGTGGAAGGTGCAACTGATAACACACAGCTTGTTTTGCTGCTAGAAAAAGTTTCTGGATATAAGGAGACATTACAGAATAGATGACAAATGACAAAATTGAAGAAACTGCAGACAAAGATATTGTAGCAATGGTGTTAAATGAACAGCTGATTGAAGAGGAACAAGAAGATAATGAATCCTCCGATTATATAACCAATTCCAAAGGCCTGAAGGCGATCGAGACAGCGCTGGAGTATATTGGCCAACAAGAGACAACACCAGCAGATATCATATTTTTACCTAAGTGGAAGGAAATTAATGCGAGGAAAGAAGCAGATCTCGATTATAAACTTTTCAAGCCTTAGCAATGTAGTTTTAGGTTATAATATTTTGATTTGACTGAAAACTTTCTTTTAAATGAAAACTCACAGGAAAATTTATTCAACTAGTTGTTCATTAACCATTTCATTTCGTCCTTCAAATAAATGTTTTGTGAAAGGTACATACACATTTTTATTTCGTTTGCTTCTAATTCAGTAATTACTGTACATCGTTAATAAGAAAAAATTAATATGACGTAAGTCTCCAAATAACAACACGTACAGTAGATAATGTACATTACATTCAACGCAATAGGGTGGCAGTCGTTAACATTGCAGTGGCTGATATAACTATGGCTCCGGCATATCCGACATGGCCGACCGCCACATTAGGTCAGATAGCCAAGAGTCTACTGTACAAATAACTTAATAACATTTTTATAATTAATTTTTTTGCTGCAATGTCATCAGCTATTATGTCGTTGATGTTTAGTTGACGACAGATACTATTCCAAATATAAATAATGTCAATCTACCTTTTGTCATATTAGACCTCAAATATGTCTTTATTAACCTTAATTTGTAAAAGCTTCTTTCCGCTGATGCTACAGTTAAAGCCATTGTAAGTAATAATCTCAAGGCAACCTCACTATTGATAAAAACTTCTACAAGCCCCTTCTGGTTTATGAATTCCAATACCTTAAATGGTGTCACAATATAATGTGGAATCATTTGAGCTAAGGTTGATAACTCAGGCTAATTATGCTTTATGCAAGTCACTGTACCCATTTTTATCTTTTAAACAGCTCTATAGGCTGTTACATGTACCTTAAAGTGTTTTTTAAAATTACTTTATGTTTCAATTTACAGTTTGAAATAATGCAAAAAAAATCCAAAATTATCTTCTTATTTTTTAAAGCAGATCTTTCAACGATTCTAATGACCAAGGATCAAATAAGCAGTTAAAAAATTCAACTTTAAATTTTAGTTTTAGGTCCACAAGTGATTTGTCTTCAAATGTACAGTTGAATAGTCTTTTAACGGGCGAGACACACTTTTAAGGAAATCTAGGGTCTATTTCAAGTTGATGCAGTATCTCTGCATGTACATTATCTTTGTAAGAACTGGAGTACTGGTTTCAAGTGATCAGGATTCAACAAACATACAAATTGTATATAGGCTTATTGGAGTTTAAAAAGAGGCCATGACGTCCTTGTCTAATGAGACACGAATGAACGAACAAACAAACTATACCAAATTAGAGATGAGTCGTTTGTGGTGAATATTTCAAAGTGAACTGTTCCTTTAGCCGAATGAATCAAACTACAAGAAGAAATGACACAAGCCAATCGGCATTTTTCAGCTAGTCTTAGTTGCACAAACAAAGTGATAAGAAGTTTATTGTTTTCAATTGTTCAGCAATGCTACCACCCTACAACTTCAAACAGTAAGCATTATTATATTAAGATCTATAATTACATTGGATGGTTATTCGGGTGTAGGCTATTAAATACAAATATTCTAAAATTATCACTAATCTAACAGCTGGTGCTGTTGTAGCTACTCTCATATTTTTTTCTAGCTTTTAATTAATTTCTTTTAACAATTTTTTAATAAAAAGGACAGCCTTTTGGTGCCTCTTATCCTTGGCTACCCAAGAATCGGGCCTGAGAGAATAAATAAAGTTCGGTCAATGTCATTAAAATAAAAGTTTTCTTATAAAAATTAATTGCATCTATATTTAGGCATATATTTGACACAAGTATTTTAATAAACTTATGGTCCTTTAATGATCCCTCACTTTATTATTTATGGCTACAGCAATACAGTGTTTATATAGTCTACATAGTTGTTTATCATACTATTTCTTAGTGAAAACATATTTTCCAATTTTGAGGTACATTTTGTTAAATTTGGCAGACGGTATAGAACAGATTGATATAAACATATTTCCTATGTTTATACTTTATGTTATTCCTTTCCTAAATTCTATACAAATTTCTTGTGAATGTGGGGAATGCCAGGTCTCCACCGTGGTTCGGATTCCACGTTAAACTGTAGGTCCTCTCATTTCATCTCACAATCACCCTACCATTACACATTAGCGTAAGTGTGTATAACCCGAATGGGTAGTAAGACGCGGTGCTAATAATATAAATAATAATAATAATAATTAATAATAATATTAATAATTAATAATAATAATAATAATAATAATAATAGTAGTAATAATAACAACAACAACAACAACAACAACAACAATAATAATAATAATAATAATAATAATAATAATAATAATAATAATATACAAATTTCCTTTTTCTGTTGTTTGGTTTCACCTTTTAGGAAGTTGCGTTGCAGCCATTTCCTGTTTGTTCAATGGTAACAATGTAAAGTGTGAAGTGTGTTGTTTCTATCAATCTTTCCTGTACCTGCTTCCAAATAGAACAACACATTATATTATGTGTAATAAACAGGGCCTGGAATTTGATGACTTTTTTTTTTTCATCACATGGCTACAATGCTCATAGGTACATAAACTCTGTTCATGATCCCTTTATTGTGGAATGTATATTTTATAGGTCTTTTTTGTCATTATGGAATTTTAGGTGATATTTCCTTGGTTTTTGGCCTTTAAAGTCATTTGTAGGCTTTTATAGGAATTTTTAAATAATTTTTAAGTATGTTCAAGTCATTTTAAGGTATTCATATTGAATAAATATATTTTTAAATGCACACATTTTCCCAACACACAGTTGTTGGAATGAGAAAATAATGTATTCTCTTTGCTTGTATTGTTGAGAATATATATAGTATAGCTCAATGTAAAATGAATAGAAGGTAGCGGCAGGTGGAGAAATACATCTGATTGGATGAGCTTGTGACGTCACTCAGTACGCATGCAAGCACTTTCATACACAAAACTATATGGAAGACAAATTAATATGTTAAAAGTCATGTCACATTTTGGAACTTTTAATAATAAATAACCCTTTAAAAACCACACTAATGCCCAATTAACATCATTATTCTACTTACAAATAAAATGTGTATGTTTGGCTATCTTCACATTAAATTATAACTGCTGTGTAGTGGGTGACAGCTAATGACAGAATCAGTTTACTCCAAGAGGGACTACCTGTATATTTCTTTACAATGGTACACCAACCGTTTAGGAAAAAACATCCCCAGTATCCCTGTCATCAGCAGTCTAGTCTATTGCGAGAATAGCGCCTTAACCTATGCAGCCACTAAAGTGGGTGGCACTGGATATTGTCGCATTGGGAGGGGGTAGCTAATACTTCTCAAGAAGATAATTGTAAATCAATATTATATTTATTAGAGCAAGAAAGATTTCATTGCATGAATGGTCTTTAGTTAACATTTTGCAAATTACGTGTTTCATTTAGTCATGTGCATTTATCATAACGTTTTGTTCATATTTTAAGATCAATATTTGAAAATTTGAAGTCAGTTTTTAAGTAATTTTTGTTAGTTTTAGGTCATCAAATTCTGGGCCCTGGTAGTAAATATTTTATGTCTTGTATTACATTTTCACATGTCTTTTTCTGTTGGCAATCCAGAGGATCAATGTTAATGGAGTTTGGTCACTTTCTCCCATAAGAATAGCGTTTATCAGTGGCAGATCAGGAAATATTATTTTGAGTGGCTTGATAACCATGTTGTTTTGGTTTAAAGATAACCCAAATGGGTAGAAAGACGCGATAATAAAATAAATACTTGTCTAATGGGTAAGCCTAACTTGTTCTGTAGGCCTAGTCTGGTTAGTGTAACTTAAGGAGCTACCTCGGTCAATGAGAAATTGTCAATCGTTGTCAGGTCAAACCACTTAAAATACAAATTAGCTGTGTTTTTTCTTGAACTGCTGCTCTATTCTGTCAAAGTTTGAACTCCCTTTCACTCTTCACCTACAACCACCCTTTGTCATGTTAGTAAGAGGGGAAAATGGAACTTCTTATCTCAAGGTTAAGAGGAAAGTTCGCTGATTTATAAAATATTTTAAGATTTTCTATTGCGAGACATTCAAAAAATTACTGTATATGTTAGAGAAGGTTAAGTCTAGAGCCTGCTTTCATCAATCCTAGTCTCATAGCTATGGAAATATACTTATAAAGTTGTTGAAAATGAGGTGTCACATTTTCATACATTTGTTTTCTATTGGTAAAACTAAAACTATAGGGTTATTAAGGAAAAAGAACCATGTTGAACTCTTTCAACTTTATTTTGGGGTGAACCATATTTTGAAATGGAACATCATATAATTAAATATTGCATTAGAGCTGAACATCAGTGAAGCAATTTCTTGCTAATTGTGCTAAATGAAGGACGAGTAAGAAGCTATGGCTCACCGCCACTGGGTAAACATATCCACCAAACAAGTTTGTTAAACAGAAATAATGTCAAACAATTCTTGTTTGTCAAAATAAACGTTTGACGGACTATTAATCATGCTTGTATTCGTGAAATCTAATCTTGAAGGCACAATGAGACAGTTGTCATTTAGCTTGCATTGCTACAGCTTATGTAGAGGTTAGCAAGCGCTGTTCCTGTAGGTGGTGGCACAGACAATTATTGTTAAAACAGCAATATGAACATAGTGAGTATGATTTTAGGGTCGACTTGACAGCTAGTTGCTATTTACAAATTTTACAAGAATGTCCAATGCAGATATTGAGTTACTCATGTTGATAATAGGTCCAGTCCTTTATCTCAGTGTTGCACTAGCTCATTTTATATGCTTTCCCTGTTGCTTCTTCCTTTGTATGTTTTTTGGATGCTTAGCAGATAATGGGGTACTGCACCATGAGCTTTTGTTAGAAGATGACAGCCCTGGGAGAACATTCATAAGTTTATCAACATCTCCATTATTGTCCCTTCGTGTTTGAGGTTCGGGTGGAAGCATGCTGGAGAATGTCTGCCTGGGTATGTCTTTGTCTGCTAAAAACTTAAAATATTTGAATCCACACCAAAATTTCTTTTTTCTCGCCTGTACCCACCAGTGACGTGGTCGTCACGATGTTTGTTCTCCGTTCAAAACTGAACTATAATGCTTGCAATTGTTTTCTCTTGAACTCATCCACGTCATTAATACCTAATTCTAATGCAATACTGGCAAGTGCATCTTTTCCTTTATACTTTTTTTCATGTTCTTGAATGCCAGGCCTCCACCGTGGTTTGGATTCCACGTTATAACTGTAGGTCCTTCATTTCATCTCACTATCACCCTACCATTACACATTAGCGTAAGTGCGTATAACCCGAATGGGTAGTAAGACGCGATGCTAATAATAATAATAATTCATGTTCTTTACTGTTGGGGTTCCAAAGCAAACAATTTGACTCATACATATGGATTAAAAATATCAATGTTTCTTGAGTCCAGAATTCTTAACTTATCTTGCTGCTACAAACCGCACACAATACTTGTGATATAGTCACAATTTACAAACTTTTCACTAAAAGACACAGCAAGAGACTGGATTTTGCAACAAACTAAACAAAAAGTTTGCTCCTGACTCAGAATATTTATAACAAACAAAGATGGTTAGGCCTTTCCCCCTCCATAATCTTGTTTTGTTTTGTGAGGCATCCACATAATGGAACATGAAACATTATTTATCGAACATCACAATTTTAGCTGAAACTAAACAAATATATTTGCTGGCCATTGTGGACATAGCATTATAATAATATGTTAGGTACTAAATCTAGTAACGTGCCTATTCAATTATCTTTTTTTTTAAAGTCCATGCAAGCCTATTTATTTTATTTTGACACACAATAACTATCTATTAGCAGTAGTAGCTTACATTATTTTTTAGCTTGTAGAAAATACAGAACCAAAATTTGCAGCCAACAATGAAACCATTTTACTATATTATTAGTGTTATTGATAATATCTATCAAAAGTGAAAGCTGCTGATCACACGACTTGATGTATAAATAAGTGAAAGTAGATCATGATAAGGTATGTGATTTACAAATTAAAATATAGTTAGGTGCCCTGGTATATAGTGAATGTAAAGGTGAGCATTATGCCCACACAAACCGAATAAGTGTGTATGGTTGCTCATACAAAGGAAGTTGGTTGTCACGAACAACAACATATACTTGTATGTGTAGCTGATGAGTCTTTCCCATATTCATGGCAAACAGTTAGCTGTGATTTTTGTTCAGTATCACAATGGATGTGATCGCAATCGGTAGTTTCTTGATGAAACAAAATAAGAAGAAAAAATGAAAATGATCGAGACGCTTGTATGTTAATTACTGTAAAACTTCAATGTTAAACATAATGAATTGTAAATAGTTTAAAATTTTCACTATATTGACATCTGAAGAGACTTTTAATTTATCACAAACATAGTAGGGCACAAGATTGGGATGAAGGATACAACAGTCGGAGAACCAGTACCTGTAAAGAACCAGCTCTTTGTAGCTACCCAGGCATATTTTTTCTTATTCTGGTTGTAATATGTACCATGTTGTGGATTCCACAATGTAGGGTGATTTTCATACCCTTGTATTAGTTCAAGGCACTTCTAAGTGTTCCATTCCATTGTTGAGTTGCATGGTCCCATGTAAAGTTAATATTCTATGATAGATGCAGCACACAGTATGAAAACTAACATAAAACATCCACAATGAGCACACACACGCACAAAAGATTTTCTTTTGAGCATGTGCAAACGACAAATGTCAGATAGCATTCAGAGTGTACGTGTTGTTGACATGAAATATGATGTATACTAACATATTTAACATTGTCTCAGCAATTGCAATAAAACACAGCCTATTGACCTACACAAACAAATAAGTCCCTATAATTGTATCCATATAATAGTTAAATTGACTAAACATTATAGGCCTATGTGTAGCCAACATGATCATTTTTGTGTGTGGATGGAATGAATTGACACTTCATTTTTCAACTTCACTAATGTCTAATAGTGCTGTGCTCTTCAAAACCGGGCAGAACATTAATTGAGCTGCAATCTCAAAACATCAATAAACAAAAATATATTTTTTTAAAGTTAAAGTTTAATAATAACTAAAATAAAACAGTATATCATATCTGCTCTCCTAAAAAGGCAATTTTGTTATAATACAGGCAAAGGGCAAATATTAGACCATCCTTACAACGCACGCCATAGACATAAGGTACCTGTTATACAGGTAAGCACTTTATGTATCATGTACAAAAATATGATGAAAATCAGGCTTGTAGAAGCAGAAATATGGCCAAAAATGTAAAACAACTGTAGAACCAAAACAATTGATTTAGTAAGCTTTAAAACCATAAACACTATAATTTTTAAAAAAAATCAGGAAGGGTCTGTCAAGAAAAAATATGTACACCTTCAGTGGTGTCAATGGACTAGTAGGACTAGGCTAGTCCCTAGATATTTTTAGTTTATTTATTTTGAGTTAAATTTTCACAGAAATAAAAACATAAAATCAAATCTATCTGCATCTCAATTTGCGTCACAATACTCAACAATATTCTCACTATTTGTGTGCTGTCCCCAACCCTCCTTCCCTTTCTACAATGACAACACACTAACATCAGAAGCACTTTCATAATACTCAATGATATTCCCTCCCACCTAGCATCTAAAACACTCGAGTCTAATCGGCTCTCCCCAGGGAGAGGACCAGTTGAAGCCATTTTAGTCCATCTGTATAGTAAGATTATGTGCTAATGCTTGGCGTTCTGTCACAAGTAAATGTAATTGTTCCCATTAATGAAAGTGATTTTGTGATGTGTTAAAATGTTCAATTGTCAATTTAGTTGTTCCCTCACAACAAATCTTGGGGAAGGGACCTGAGACAAGTAGCAGGGTTAGTTAAGGTAGTTCAGTGGGATGTAGCAGTGCCGATCACCTTTCGCAATGCTGTGCTCTCGACCCATTATTCGCAGTTTTGTTTGTAGCCCTCACTTTTGAAGAAAAGCAGCAAGTAATAATGAAAGGTAGGCCAACTCCAGACATTTCTGCTAAAACAAAAATGAAAGACTATACAAATGTCATTTCAAAATAGAATATTATACTTCTTCAAAATGGTTTAACTGCATGCAAATCAAGAAACAGGCTGTATTGTTGGCCTTGTGTGTGGTTTGAAAAAAATCAGAGTGTGCGGAATAATAATGGCTTTTGTGATATCAGCAATTTTCACAAAGCCAAGATGCACCATGAAAAAGACTCACTCACACCTATCCACAATAATGAATTAAAAACTTTCGGGAAAACCTGAATAGCTTTTCAGCTGAGTGCGCAAAAAAGGTTAGACATTTTAAAACACAATGCATATTTTGATTCAAAACGGGAACTAATGAAATGATTAATTGATATGTGCTGTTTTTTGGCTAAACAAAAGCTGCTATTCAAAGGTCACGACGAACGAGAAGATTCCCTTAGCCGGGGAAACTGCATTGAACTAATGCAGTTACTTTTTGAATGTGATATTAAATTGGAGTTTCATTTCCAGAGTAGCGGGGGGACGGGACACACACACGTTTAAAGGAACCTCCAACAAAATTCAAAACAACATCAATGAATGTGCTGGTGATGTAATTTTGAATACAATTAAGTCGGAAATAAATGATGTATTTTTTTCTAGCAATAATTTTGGACGAAACTATGGACATTGCAAAGCTCTCTCAACTTTCGACAGTCCTTCAATAAGTGAAATATGGCAACATTTATGAAAGATTTATTGGTTTTTCAGATGTCAGCAGTGATCGCACTGCAATTGTTTTGAGTGAGCATGTTTTTCGAACCCTTTCTCGTTTCAATTGTGAGCAAAAACTTGTAGCACAAGTGTATGATGGAGCCTCTAAGTTTTCTGGACATTTAAACAGTATACAAACGCTTGTGAGAAAGAGGTGCCCAGGTGCACTCTTCATCCACTGATATGCTCACAACCTCAATCTAGTTATATCTCAGTCTTTGAATCATATAACAGCATGCAAGATATTTTTTTAAGACAGTAAGTGATATTCCAAATTTCTTTTTACATTCATTGAAACGCATTAACACTCTTAATCAAACTGAGGTAAATAAGCGGTTTCCAACAGTTGCCAGTAGAAGGTGGAATTACGATTCCAGAATTGTGAACACAATGAAGGAAAATAAAAAAGAACTCATACAGTTTTGTGAGAATATTGCTGAAATTCCAGATAGTTTGGATACTGATACTTTCGTGACTGCTAAAGGGTATGCGTCATCATTGAGAATTATCAATTTCACCTTTCTGCTTAAGGTTTTCAGTGACATTTTTTCTCTCATCGACACAATATTCAGAATTCTTCAAACCAAAACTTTTGATGTGAAATACTGCATCAATAAAGTAAATGAGACGATTTCTCACCTCAGAGATGCTAGAAACGACTTTGAAGAGACGTATAGAAAATTAGAAGATGAAGACAATGTGGAAGCTCCTAAGTAGATGTAGAGAAAATGACTCATTGAATCCCAGAAATAAATATCTGTGTCTTTATGATGAAATTGTTGATACCATGATTGGGCAAATGGAGCTGAGGTTTCAAGATCTTAATGAGTTGTAATTTATTGAGCTGCTAGATTCAAAAAAATATCAGAGCTTCTAATCTCGATTTCCTGACAGTTTATTTTTGTCACTTAAGTCAAACTATGGTAGTCTTTTCAATGTTGGCAGTTTTTGGAGTGAATTACTTTACAGACTATCAGACTTTTCAGACAAGACTGTGACTGAAATTATGAAGTTCCTGGAGGAAACAGACTGAACAGAAGAAGTGTACCAAGAAACATATAAATGATGTTGTTTGGTATCAACAAGACCAGTAAGCATATTCACTGTTGTTTGAAACGTATTAAGATGACTGTGTGTGACACCCAGTGTGAGAATAGGCTCTCCACACGTTCCCTGTTGTCATTTGAAAAAGCCTTGCTAGATGAACTGCAGAGTCAAAACTCATTCTATGACGCTGTTGTCGACAAATTCATTCAGAAAGGTGACAGAAGGATTGCACTAATATACCAATAAAGATAAGATTCTACTATTAATTTTTTATTTACCTGTTTGCTTATTTATTTGTTTATTTTTTTCCATGTTTTGGTTTCATTTATTTATTTATGTAATTGTTTGTTTATTCCATGTCTAAATATTGTGACTCGGTTGAAGTGAGCTAAATTTCGTAACCTATGACCTGTAAAAGTGTATTTGCTAAGTTACATATTGTACATTATATGGAGAGTATTCCTCTTTAACCCCATAATGAAAGGTGTCTTCGAACCCAGTCCTCTTTGAGAAAAGTCACAGCAAGCCACTGTAAACCTTATTGTATCATATCTAAAAAAATATGTTAAATAAATGCATTACTGACTATAAATAGGCTGTGTTTTATTGCGATTACCGAGACAATGTTAAATATTTTAAAATATACCCTAGTATTACAAGGTTTTAAGCGACATAAATTATAAAACAAAGTTCTAAGTACCACATACAACCTTGTAACTTGTATTATTATATAACTATTTAACAGGCTAAAAAGGTGCTACACTCTGTAGAGAAAGCTCAGAAGGTAGCCTCTAACCCACAGAATCGTGTAATACTCATAACTTAGAATGTCAAAAAAGTTACTTAGAACCTTGTAATACTAGGGTGACAGTTGTTAACTAATGTGGTATTGTATGGTATTTAATAATTAACACCTAAGGTTTATAAAATATATGACAACTCTATCATGCACTGTCTACACAAGGGAATCTGTTTTCTTTGTCAGTTTTTTTTAAATGGCCAGGTTATCAACATAAACAATAATCAAAGAAATAACAATAATAATGGAGTTTATCAAAACCTATTTATGTCTAGTAATAAAAGAATGATTCAAATTATACAAATAGCATATCTATTATTATTATTATTATTATTATTAGCACCGCGTCTTACTACCCATTCGGGTTATTACGCACTTACGCTAATGTGTAATGGAAGGGTGATTGTGAGATGAAATGAAGGACCTACAGTTTAATGTGGAATCCGAACCACGGTGGTGGCCTGGCATTCCCAATAGCATATCGATGTTTGGTAATTAAGAATTTTCAATCATGATTTAGTTTCACTCTGTAAATTTTACTTTTCATCATATCTTAATATGTGAGTATTTTAAAAATATAAACAACTTAACTAAACCATTTTAGAAAAAATTCCAAACAAGTTTAAAGTAAGGAGTGGATTTGAATTAAAATTTAAGACTTAGATATATTGTTCAAATATATATATTAGATAGCTGTTGCCCGCGGCTTTGCTCGCGTGGAAGTTGATTATATACAAATACGAAAATATATATATGTATTTACAGATTAATTAAAAATATTACGTTACGTTGATGACCATAACTTGACCTCAGATCAAAAATAATGCAAGTCCGATACAAACTTTCACCCCCTTTTTCATCCCTTATTAAATAAAAATTTCCAAAATTCCTGAAACACGTATTTATTTGTTTTACGTCAATAACCGAAATACAAAATTTTGTTTATGTAACTTTCAAAATTACGGACTTTCATACATATTATCATACATATTATCATCCCCTATTTTGACCCCTTTGGGGTGGAATTTTCTAAAATCCTTTCTTAGTGGGTGCCTACATAACAAAATGAATATACAGTCCGAATTTCATGCTTGTAGCCTTGATAGTTTGCGCTCGGCGATGATGAATCTGTCAGTCAGTCAGGACATGTTATTTTATAAGTATAGATATATAGAAAGAGTTGATTGATAAAATTTGTTAATTGATGTAATAAAATAAAAATACAGATCAAAGGGTACAATTAGGTTAACTTATGGTAATAACATATTGTCAAATAATGAACATAACACATTTAATAAATAATTCATCATCAATTTATCAGTATATTAGGTGATGATAAGTCTAAAATACACGAACACATTTAAAACCGGTTTAAAACATTTTTAAGGTCATTGTTTGATTATAGCTTCCTCTAAATTTATTAACTCACTTTTACTATTCAATTTAATAGGCCATCATTCTTGTTTAGTTTTACTTATACCCAGAAGCTGCGAGATGCACCTGTGGTTTCACAGTGGAAAGAGGAGGTTTGGCACAAACAAATTGCCAATCAGTGTATTAGTTTTCGGCGTTAGTGATTTGGTATATTGAGAATGGAAGAATTGAACGCACACACTTGGACCCTGTTAGCACTCGACTATGTAGGAGTCATTGAGATAGCTGGGAGGAAACAAGGTCCCCTATGGGGAATTAACCTAGGTGGCTGATTCATTTTCAAGGGAAATTATAATCCAGACAATGTAATAAAGTCTTGTATAACTTTTTGATTATTTAGTATTAAAATATAAAATGTGATAAATGAAAAGTGCACTACCAACTTTGTAATGTCTATTAAACACAAAATATAAGTTCAGACTCAACCTCGACAACTTAAAATCTTGTTATTTGTACACATTTCCACATCCCCACGAGTTGGCCTAGTCACTTCCCCCACCAAGTTATGTGTTCTACCACACCCCATGACTGCCATGGGCCAAACCAAAAGGAGATGGGAGAGCAAGATGGAGAAATCAACTAGTCTGCGTATAACCCTAACGGGTAGTAAGACACCGTGCTAATAATAACTAGTCAGACTGGTTGAGGTACAAAATTTTGGTCTCAACTATACAATTATTTGTTGGAACTTGTTGAAAAATATTATAGTGGGTGGATTAATCATTTTACATGTAAGTCTATATATTAACTTTGTCAAACCCTTGTTACAACACCTTAAAGTTTTAGCAATAATATGACAAACCTTTACAACTTAAAAATAAACAAAAAATATTGCTTGCTATGATTATTAAAGTGATTTTATTTGATATATACCTTTTCCAGAAGCTTGTTGCCCATTCAAAAAATGCTGTTTATGTAAATTAAATTCAGGTTATAAGCAAGAAAAAACTTGCTCAAGTCATCAGATAGTAAACAAACTTACTAAAAGTGACAGCAACAGTCCCGTATGCAGGTACTTTGTTTCAATCCTTACTAACAATCATGTGAGTAAATATAGATGATATATTATTACAGAGCTTGTCTCATTCTTCTAATGACACACCTAACAAGTTACCAACACATGAGTATTATAAATTATGTTAATATGTGGAGATTGTGATACATGTAGAAACTACACTCTATTAGGACAAATAATTATTTACAAAAATAGTACAGCAACCTAAATGTGATGTTTTTGAAATGGATAGTATAAATAATACAGATTATATTGAACTTTTTTAAAGCTGATATCACAGAAACAATCAGCACCATCATGAATGTGAACGATCCTATTAGGCCCTCTAAAAATCAATCACGAATAACGATTATATAATACATTAACAATTGTCCATGCTATTATTAATAAACCTACATTCCTTCCCAAAGGCATTTTTCAATTTTGGCACGTAAACAACTATTTCAATGTGGCGCATATATTTACTCAGTCATTTGTTTTTTTTATTTATAGTTAAAAGATACTTCCGCTAGAGTGTAGCACATTCTCAAGTTGCAGAGGAATGAAAAGGATTTGTGTAGTGTTTGTGATTATTGTGCCGTTTATTCTCGTAAGTGAACATTTATTCTAATATTGACACTATTTGGTTTGATTATTATTATAGTATATTATTTCTGAACTTTTTTTTTTCGGAGAAAACATGAGCATTTAAATGTTTTGAGTGTTTTTGTATTTTTCTGCTACAAGGTTACACAGGGATGGGTCCGTCTGCCCGACGTCATTTATATAAAAAAAGGCGACGAAACCAATTTGTTAAAGTTTTAGTTGAGTCAATTCTAAATATTAATTTGTGCTTTTTAGCATTGATTGGGTACTATTTCAGTAAGTTAAGGAACTTACTTTTGTTTATTGTATTAAGATTATAAGCCCATCTTGGGCGATCGTCTGCATTTTGACACATGTCTATACTAGTCTATATAAACATTATTTAGAAACCATATTTAACCATCATTGATATAATATTGGACTTTGCTATTCTGCAAATATTTAGTAATGTCTACAAAATAATAAATTGCAATAAATTACAACACCTTGATTGACAAACTACATTGTCATTGATACATTTTATTGATTTGTTAGTCTTAACTATTTTTCTTAGAAAATATACACATTATTTGGGGACGAAACCTAAGAACAGTACCTGGATACATACATTTTATGGTTCCTTTTAAGGTTTATTTTACAAAAAAAATCTTTCCTTGCAGTGTTAATTATTCCATAAGACAACACAAATTGTTAACCATTAAAATATTTTGATTGGTTGAATAATTAATTTAGTAAAATGTTTTTATCAGAATACACACATGACAACTTTGTGTAAATAGGTAACTTATCAGTATTAATCAATAAAAAATTGTATTTTAATTGAAAGTACTTTGAAGGTTAGATTTGTTTAATTTATTTGGACAGCTAGATCAAGCATGTTTGATTATTTTTTTCTATTATAAACCACAAAAGATTATTTTTATCTAATTATAATGATTACATTTATTTGATGTTTAAGTATGGTAACCCAGCTCGGTGGTGTAGTTAACTAACACACGTGTTGAACTAGAATGCTTCGGATGGGGAGATCGATGTTTGAATCTCACTTGGGTGAACTGGGAGTGGTTTTTCGGTAAACTTCCTTCATATCCAACCTTCTCAATTCCTAACTTAAATTATCGTAACTAGTACTTATGCATACAACCCGAATGGGTAGTAAGAAGCAGTATTGTTATTTAAGTATAATAGTGATTTTTAAGTTGGCATTTCTTTAGCTGGTGACCTGGCGTTCTAGGGATAAGATGTAGAACTTCTGTGCTGGTAGTTCGGGGCTCAATCCTCGGTCCCGGCACAGATTTATTTGATTGCCAAACCCTTCCTACACCTCTGACAAGATGTGTATTAATCACATCTTGTGAATGTGTGGAATCCCAGGCTTCCACCGTGGTTCGGATTCCACGTTAAACTGTAGGTCCTCCATTTCTATCTCACAATCACCCTACCATTACACATTAGCGTAAGTGCGTATAACCCGAACGGGTAGTAAGACGCGGTGCTAATAATAATGTTATTACCTCTCTGGCTAGCAACTGCAAAACAACAGATAAACGATGAAATAGTCACGTTGTTGGTGTGTGTGTTCACAAGGAACACATTTGTTGCCAGGAAAAACAAAAGTTATTACATCCATTATCATAATGGATGTAGAAGTAGCTGCTGTTTTTGCTCTTGTAGCCTGCAATAGAAAACGAGGATGTGAACCTCAATTTCAGGTACACCCCATTTACAGTGAAAGACTTTCACTTGGAATGTTTTTACAGGTTTTGAGCGTTATAGGAATTATTTCGTTTTTCCTTCTATGGAACGGGTGTTTCCAGTTTTGGTGAACTTTTGGTTCTAGTTGGACAATCAATTTCTCATCAGGGCACCAATTGGAGGAGTACAATTGAACGATAGATAGGCACTATAGGCCTTTGCGATATTTGTTCCAAAACTAGACTGAAGTCATGGGCTGGTCCAAGCTCAATATGGTGAGCAACGACTGAATTGTTGCAACTGTACACAGCACTGGGTACATCCAAGTCGTAAGACAAATAAGTCGTTGCAATGTTGTGACGCTCCACAACTCTTTTCAACTGCTGAAACACAGTTTTGTCATGTCGTTGCCTGTGTACACTCTTACATTCAAACTTATTGAATACATGAAAACGTCAAAAAAGTGTTTAGACATTTTGTAGACTGTGTACACACAGCCTTAGATATTAGTTATTTCCATGTAAAGTTGTCATAAGTGTAGGCTATTCTGAGATACATTTTAATCAATAAATACCCACCTCGGTGGCCGTGTGGTCAAACACGTTACTCTTGTAGAGGCTAGGCTGCCGTTGACTGTGAGATTGAGATTTGAATCTTGGTCTGGTGTAATGAGGGTGGTTTTTCCGATATGCTTTTCCACTCTTCCTCCACACAAATGTGGGTACACTTCCTCTAAATATAACCTTACTAATCCCTAAATCATTAGTGTAATTAGTACATGAGCGTTTACGCTGACGCGGGCGTAAACACATATCTTCTCAAAAGAAACCATAAACTTTCTATTCCCCAATATCCTTTAGGTAAATTTTATTTCTCTAAAAAACTTGAAAATCACAACTTATACAGGCATTACACTCACCCAAATGTAAGGAATCCATTCATACCATATAATTAAGATTATTAAAAAATGTTGTTAATATGTCGGGCACCTTGGCTCTCCGGTAGACCAGGAGCTGACCTAACTCAATGGACAGCTACTGGGCTCTTATGTTTCACTAACCCTAGTTGTTTACCTGTGGCACAGTTAAAGGCATCGCTGTTATTTTAGCCTGAAAATGTATGAGGAATGTAGAGTTATTATTTATAAGGTAATAAGACCATTTTATTTAATAGTGTAATAAATGATAAAATATATATAGGAGGTGATGAATAAGACAAAAGTTTGGGGATAAGGGAATGTCTGCGCAAGAGTCCTCTAAGAACATCTCATGGCTCATTTATGTCCTACGTTTGAGGAAAAACTCCTACTTTTTCTACTTTTTGACCTCCAGAAGAAAGAAACCGTTTGGTTTGTAGAGGTTTAAGTGTGGATCTTCCTTTTTGCTGGCAGTTAGCAAAACAAAATATTGTATCATAATTTGTCGCCCTCTTTGAATAAATTCGATGTATGCCCCAACGCTTGTACATTTTTTTGAAATTCAATGGTTATAAATTGTTTTTGGAGGTAGTATTATAATGAACTATTTACGAGTATAATAAGCTAAATTAAAAGGTTTGTTAAGCTATCCTTGTGTTAGTTACCCATGTAAATACTGATGTTGAGTGAGGATTCTCCCACACATCAAACCATCTTACTGACGACAGGACCTGTCCATCAGAGGCATGCAGTCTGAACATTACAACTATCAGTGCAACACACGATCATTCTCAAAGAATTTCATCAAGAAACAAGAGAGAAAATAAAAAACCAAAGTGAAGATGTATCAAGCATATAGGAAAGTTTTGGAAAAGAAATTGCAGGAAACTAAAGAGGCAATGCAAAAAGAGAACCTGTTAGAAAAGCAAGAAGAAGAAACTAAAGAAGAAGTTATATCTTACAAGTCATTAGTGGCAGAAGCGAATGACAGGATCAATAGTATAAGGATAATCAATGATCGGAAAGGTTTGCAAACAGCTCAAACTATGCTAGAAGCTCCGGGCAAAAAATTGGAAGAAAGTGACTCTGCTTTTGAGAAAATAAACAAACAAAATCAAATTCAAAATACGACGACAACAATGTTGGACTTCTTTTGTGGAAGTAAATATGAATCAAAAACAACTGAAAGAGTGATTTTTTTTAGCATATAACCCTAATGGATAGTAAGAGGCAGGGGTAAAATAATATTTTTTATTTCTATGTTTCACAGATTATTTTTTAAATATATTTTATTTTTAAGTTGAAGACAGTCATATTTTAATGACAATGAACATCAATATTTTAATAATTATCATTATTATTACTATTTATTTCACTACTATTACTCTCTTCTTCTTTGTGTTTGATAAAAGCAACAATGCCGAAATATAATTATATTTGTGTTTAAAATGTGTGTGTGACTACTTCTGCTATAGAAGACAGAAGAAAGGAAGAAGATGTCACCTTTGTGCATTGGATTCTTCCCACATCTTTCCTCTTTCCCTAGGTGGGCTTTCTTCATCAAATTTATTCTTATTCTTAGTAGTTTATT